>JAATLQ010031252.1:221275-250031 GCA_013421005.1 Heliconius erato x Heliconius himera | reverse complement strand
CATGCTATTTACTTAAAACAGTGGCGATAACTAAAACAAAAATATAGAGCCTGTCCTATTGTATCACAGATTTGTTTAAATAAACATAAACCAATACCGGTCTATTGCGATAGATAGATGAATAAAGAGTAATTAAAGAGCATTGATTAGAAATATAAGATGCAACGTCAAACGCGTGTTTCAACCTAGGCCGAGGCGGTACAAGATTCTCCTATTATTTACAGCTAAGCCTATGCCATCAGCCATCAGTCTCGACGGGTCCTTCAGTACGGAGGTACGAGTGAAGGTGCAAGGTACCGGAGAGGGGCACTGAGCGACATTCGAAGTCACACGTGAATCATCGCACGAGTCCAAAATCTAAGGAAATCTTAAGATCAATTTTTGAGGTAGATCATTACACAATATGCATCGACGAGGTAATTTTATTGTACGCATGTTACAAGAGTAAGTAACGGCACGGGTGACCACGACTGTCCGGGCCGTGCCGGTGTCGACGTAGGGGAACGTTCGCGTGCTAGTCGTTGGGATACTGACACGTGTCAAAAATTCAAATTCACATTTATATTGATAATATAACCAACAAATTCTTTCAATAAAGCTAAAAAATGATCAAAGAAAGAAACTATCTATATAAATGGTTGACACTACGAAAGTATCACAACGACTCTCAAATCGGCAACACCAAAAAAAAATGACACCAACAGGCCGCCCGTGCGAAGAGGTAGTTCGGTTAAACGATATACAAGAACAAGAACACATAAGAGAGAGTAAAAGAATGGGCATCAATCCGAGTGATCAACTCTAACAAAATACGATAAAATTGTTTGTCCGTTTGTGTATAAGTATATAGTCGAAACACTTGTGGTATATGATAAAAATTGCATCTTTTGAATTATACAAGAAATCTACAAAAAATATAAATTTGAATATAGTAATTGTAGTATTTGCAAAATAATTTTAACATTTAGAGCTTTTAAAGTGTTTCGATGTTAACTGATTAAAGATACACAAGCAACAGACTGGACAGGGTTGATCACCGGGCGCGCTGGCGGGGCGGTTACTGCGCGTGGTTGGGCAGCGCGCCGGGCGCCAGGTGCTGCACGTGGCGGTGCTCGCGCGCGATGTGGCGCCGCACCGTGTTGTTGCGCGTGAAGGTGCGGCTGCAGTGCGGGCACGGCACGCGGATGCCCTGGTGCCGCTGCCGGATGTGCGCGCGCAGGTTCGTCTCGTACCCGTACAGCCGCTCGCAGTAGGGACATTTTAGTTTCTTACCTGCAATATTATGTATAGGATGATAGATCATTAAAAATTGTTATGTTTAAATATAAAAATATTATATAAATCTAATAGTTTATATATGCCAGATATGCGCTAACGTTGAGTTGCACTACTCAAACACAACATTCATCAAACAACAAACAATATTTTTTATACATTTTTTAATAAAGCTAAAAAATGTGTATTTTCTTACCATCAGCAGTTGCGATTCCACCAGATTTGCTCGTGATCAGTTTCGTGGGCCAAAGGTCGGGGCTAGGTTTGGGGGGTACCGGTGAAGTCTCCTGCGCCTTGTCGTGGTAATTGCTTGTGGGCACCGGTACTGCGGGAGGCGGTGAATTGTTATAACCCGAATGGTAGTCGTTCTCACTTTTTACCCGTAAATCTGGAAGTATAGCAAGCAAATTGTAAATAATCGAGTCAGTAATATACAAAAATGTAACAAAAAATGAATTTAAATGCCAATTGCTCCTTAAACCAACAAATTTAAATATTAAACGTCCAAGTATTAGTAACTGTCACCAACTAATAGTGTTATTTGGAGAAAGGAGTGTTATTTGTAAATTTTGAAAACGAAACGGACCTTCAGCCCCCTGGTCATTGGACAGGCTTTCCATCATACCATCATTAACCGCGGTGCCTTTATCGTATCCGTTGTTCTTTGGGTTGGCGTGGCTGGACGTGTCGGGCGCGTCCTCGTAGCGGCCGCCCGCGCCCGGCGACGAGCGCGTGTCCGGCTCGTCGGCCACGCTGCCGCAGTGCGACGATGACGAACTTTGCCTAACAGACATGTTTAAACTTTACATTTATAGAGGGGATATTTTATTCGTTCGAAATACTTATATAGAAACAATTATTATTATTGTGTCAACATCAAATTCAAAATTGCTATTCAATAGTTATCATTTTATGTAACTTTTATCTTAAGGATATTTAAGTTAAATCCTCACGCTCCTTACTTGTAGCAGGGAAGGACAAAAAGTAGGCCATATTACCATTTATTTACTTTTCTGCGCAGTGATACAGGATCAAACAAATTATCCAAATTAACCGGGACACACCGACACATAAAACAATTTTTATTTCTTAAGTAAAATTAAAATCTAAGCCTATCTATCGCATTCAGTTCATCTATACATAAAATAACCTAATTTACACATACAATAAATTAGACCAAAAATAAAACCCAATCACCTGTAATTCCTTGCATGTGGGCTCTGTGACGGTGACGGTTTCGGTGGAGGTGGTCTGCGGTGCGTAGAAGAGTGCATAGGTAGGTGAGCGGGTGGGGCATATCGGCCCATAGAGCCCCCTCCACTGTGTATAGGCATTCCTCCGTACTGGGGCATAATCGGTGCGAACGTGGCCGTGTGCGACTGAGGCGGGGCAGAGTCCTGGATATCACAGCTATTGGATCCAGACACTGGGCTCGTCTTAACTCGGGTTGATTGACGCTCTGATGCTTGCTGCGTCTGCTGCTTCACCCATGCTTCATTGGACATTTCCATTGATAGGCCTTTAACCTGAAATTGTTAATATTTGAAAGTGATTAATATTATACATTGTATGCCATTAGAGAAGAAATAATATGCCTTTTCTAATTTTCTGCCATCAGTGATACACAACAGAATGAAAAACTACTTTATTCTTCTATTTTTTACTACTTTATTCTTTAACTTTTTATTATAGAGAAATTACAAATTTGACATCAGAACTATTTACACAGACCCAGATCTATTTATTAGACTTTTTTACATGTAAATTTGATTCGGCACCGGTATTGGAACACGTAATGTTTCTGAAGGGAAAAAGGATAACTTATCACCAACATCTCTTAACATATATTTCGAATTGGAAGAATTGAATTGAGATTTTACCTGTAAATTTTCTCCGCTTTTAAGAAAGCTGGAGAGAGCATCCTGGCTGACATGCACCTCTCCCTTGTACATGAACTCGAGGAGTGCCTGCATGTTGTCAGCACTTGTGGCTTCGAGGAACACGTAGCAAGCGCCTGCATGGCTTGGCGGGGCTGTGTCGAATAACTCTTGAAAATGTTTACTGCATGCTGCCAAGATAATTTTGTGTGCTTTGAACTGGCGTCCTGAAAAGAAAATACATTTTTTATTTATTAGAAGGTAAATGTGAAACAATGAATTCTATATGAATTTTGATTTCGTCTTTTTTGTTACTAGATTAAATGGCAAATGTCGTTTTTTTCTCGTGACCGTAGGAATTTCAGGAATTCCTCTTTCATGTAGGCTAGAGTCAGAGAGTATAGAGTGAGCAACTCTATATTCCGAAAAGTTTAATAAAATATATAATTACGTACAATACATGTATTTTAGTTATATTTTTTCAGTATTTTTAAAAGAATATAATATTTCTATTATTTCTTTGATCATTCAGTTAATCTACGTCTAGTTTGAGAGCTGATGATGCTAAAGTACAAAAATATATAAAAATAAATGAATATACTAATAATGTTACAGATTACATTACTAACCCCTGAAGGGTTAATCAACATCGCAATTAGTATCTGAAACATGGTAGTTACGGTATCTACACCTACAAACATACATACATACATACATACGTCGCGACAACAGAGCGCCTACATCTGCTGTTACGTCAGAGCGAATAGTGCGGAACAAAATACAACTAACCTTGGACCCACCGTCACACGTCGGTTAGGCGTTTTACTGACGGACGATTTTTGAATGCATTTTTATTATTTTATTCTATTTTATTTTGCTCTTAATATCATTTGAGTTCTATGTTTGTTTTTTTTTTTCATTTCTTCGCTCAGGTATCGAGGCAAAGCACGATGTCGAGTTCCGTCACTCAACATGCGATGAACTCAAGAATGCGGAGGAAAGAGGGAAACGGAAGTGTTAAAATGAAATAAAGGGGATAGATGGGGAAGTAAGAAATATCTTAACACCCAGGTTCCCTCTGCCTACCCAGATATGTGTGGAATACAGCGTGAAGCGACCGAAAATCTAAAGTAAATATAAAGGATTTAAAATGGTCTAAATTAAATGTACAAATGAGTAAACTAGAACGATTGGACGATATAAAGGCGACAGTTTAAAATTAGTTTTTTGTATAGTAAGCAATTAAAATTATTATCATCAAAATATATTCAATATTAAAATTGCGAAATATGATATTTTTCTTGTATTTTTCCCTAAAAACGTGAAATAATAAAAATAGGAACTTCAATTAATTTGATAGTAGTGATGAAAATAGAAGCCACACATGTTCTTAAAAAACTGCGCCGTAGTCTAGTAGGACAGAAATAAACAGCAAATGCGATAGCTTTGTGAAATATGGAGAAAAGATTTTTGTTTACTTTTCCAGTGCCTCGATGACACTATTTTCTTTCTGGCTATCCTACCATGAGTGATAAAACACGTCGTGAGGGAAAAAAGCAGAAAACCATAGTACATGTGTCAGTAAGAAAATAAATAGGATTGTCGTCTTCATTATAAGAGGCTAGGCTACGCTTTGTATTGTTAATGAAATAAAAACGACCTTAGTTAAACAATTAAATATATTTACTAAATAACATTTTTTTTTGTTAATTATACTATTGTTAACTTTGTATGTATTATTATTACTTTTATAGTATTTCTATACAAGTCTTATAAAAAAATCTTTGATCATACACACATTAAAATTCCAAATATAAGTTTCTAATTTAACGAAATATGTAATAACTTCGAAATTTATATATACAATTTAAATTTACAATTTTAATGCTGTTATGTGTAGTCTGCCTTAGGAGACACTGTAGTTTGACGTTCCGCTCCTATGGACTATGCCCACAGATCAGTTTTACTTCCTTGTTCTATAACAATCATTGCAGTTTTTTAAAGAAAATTAAATATTATTTTAATGAAACAATAACATATCATAATTATTTAGAGAAAACCTTGAAAATGGAGAACATAGTGATATGCCATTACTATGTTCTCCATTTTCCGTTTTATTTAAATACATAATGCGTTACGCGATACAACTCAATATAAATATTCTAATTAATCCTTAACAAGGGAAATGAAAATACTTTAAATATAAAATTTGCTTTAAACGGGAACTGAGCTCGGAATCATCGTGCGTACAGCTAAACATTTATCACCTGGACCACGGAACCATCCTGTAGTTAATGAGAAACAAACTAATTCATTATTTATTTCTTGTTGACTTTGCTCTAATGATTTTAATTATGTACCAAATATTATAAAAATAAGTTAAAATATACAAAAAAATATTTATATGAATAATTATTATACATATATAATAATGTATGAGATACATTACTACCGCTAGTGTTGTTACCTTGGCATTGGCCTTACCTTGTCACTTCCTTAATAACCTACAAAGAATTTAAATGGGAACGTGACTTAGACGTTTTAAATAAAATAACGATTTTTAAGAAAACATGGACAATAAAATAGACATTTAACGTATTTTTTGTGTAAACTAGTAAACGGATTTAGATGAAATTTTAAGTAATAGATGAGAATAACACATAGGCTATAATTTATATAAAGATTCTGATCGTAATTTTATTATTCAGAATTTGCCTGTAATATATAACAATAAGCTTAAGCAGGCGAAGCCGCGTTTGGGTCGCTAGTTTCTTACTTCTCTGTGGTTACTTAGCCTCTGTGGTCAAATGGAGGTCATGAAGAGTTTCGTTTGACATATGACTTATTGACACAGTGCACGAAGTTACTCAGACCACTGATTCAGTAGGCAGTTATATCAAAACTTTACTGTAACGCAATATAGCCTATAGCCATCTTCGATAAATGAAATATCCAACCAACCAGTATTTCCTGAGATTAGTGAGTTTGACCAAACAAACTATGTAGCTTTATAATATTTATATATTTTTTTCACTAAACACAACAATTTTTACTAAATTTATTGTACAATATATAATAAATAACTATTCTTCTTCTGTTCTTATCCATGTGTTATATGACATAATGGAAAATTTTGGAATTTCTCAGTATTAATACATCAGCTCTTTTTCTTCATAAATAATAATTTACATATAAATAAACACAAAATATGTATAATGAATGTATATAATTCGTCGAACAGTCAATATAGTAGTGAAAAATCACTCCTTTGATTATTGCCGTCATTATAATGACGCTAGAGAATTGCCGTGAGAAAATTGAACCTATAACCTTCGCACGAGTTATCAGTGCCAATTAGACGTACCCTGCACTACGATGTACATTATCAAATCCTTTAAAGCTTAATTAAATGCTAAACTTTGATTAAATATTAAATTCAACTTGAGGTCATCGGGGTCCGACTAAATAAGTCAATGAATATTCAACGTAAACTCAATGGTTATATGTTCGATCCCAGTTAGGGTAAAATTTATTTTCATTTTTCGCTTTTTATTTTGCATAAAATGTGGCGTGGGATCCGCCATAAAGCGGCATTTTCGATTTATGGAATAAAGTACTAAGTATCACCTTTCTTAATTCTATCTACTGTATCTAACACTAAGTTCTCTACCTACTATTATATATTATTTTAGCTTCACGCTGTACCCCGCATGTAATTGGATAGGCAGAGGAAGCCTAGTGCGAAGACACTACGCTTCCCATTTTCCACCGAATTCTGAAGGCCTTGCGTGTTGTGTGGCGGAACTCAATGAACGAGAGCGAAGAAAGAGAAATATAAATTTAAATAAATATTTCATTTCCTCGAGTGGGGATCGAACCCACAACCTGTCGTTTACAGTCACACTCTTGTGCCACACTGTACCACGACTGATCTCTGTACTTTGATTTAAGCAGAATAAAGCGTGAAGATTTCGCAATCTGTAACTGTAATTGAAAAATACATTCAATATGCCTATGGCTGTTACGATGGCTTCACGTGCCCAAGTCACGTGTTCGGCAAACTGTATCTCGACGAAAAATGTCATTATGTATCGGCGTGACGTGGCAAGGACAGGTCTATTTTTAAGGTTTATTTGAAAAAAACATATATAAAATAAGAAAAAATATTTTATAGCAAAGCCATAGTAGATTCAAATCTCTTATGTAGGTTTCATTGATAAATTTAATAATATAAATTTTCTAAGAAATACTGTACACTACAAATTCGACAAAAAAGTTAAGATTTATTTGCATTTTATAGTCCAAGCAATATTTCTCGTCTAAGCAAACACTAACTAGTTCTATAAATAATTAAATATAATCATAAAAAATAAAAACTTTAGTTCTATAGATATTAACGTTCTTTCTTTCAGTCAGATATAACTTAGATACAATAAAATTAATCATATATTTAAAGGAAAAAATCACTCCATCTAAGATGAAACGCAATAAGTAACCACAACGCTTATATAACGCAGTGTATAGTGAGATCTATTCATGCAGCCTGCATCTCACGATATAAATAGAATAATAGCATAATAGTACTGCATTTGTTATGAACATGGCCTGACCATCAGCTGAACATCCTGCTCGAGTTGTCACCTATTTGCCGAGACGTCGTTCGAAGGAACGTAATAAGGACCATTTGAGAAAATCTATAGTCGTAATAATATTATAAAGCTGAAGAATATGTTTGATTGAACCCGCCAATCTCAGAAATTACTGATTTAGATTGATGTTTTTTTTCATTTGACCACACGGAAGAAGTAGGTGAAAGCTAGTATTGAATAAATTAAGGACAACCCCTAAAGAAATAAATTAGGAGTATAAAAGCACAATTGTTTAATATTAAATTATTATATATAATATAATTATAATGTACAGAAGTGAAGAAAACCTATTTCTGATTAAACAAAAACGGTGAGAACATAAAAATCATAGTACGAATCATAGTAGAAAAACTAGTACGAAGTAGCTACAATCCGAATTATACATATAATGGAGAAAATAGGTAAAACTTATATTTTTTTTTTATTTTATTAAAAATATTGTACTATCCTAGATTTTAATATTAGAAACTACCATAATTAAAATTATTGTATCGATAAACAATGGCTTTGTTTTCGATATTGCCAAGCAAATTTCTATTTCAGCGAGATGTCTATGTCTTCTCGGGCATCACATGCTAGGCGTGTGAGTAAAAAAATATAATTTGAAACAACTCTTTTAAGAGAAGCAAAATACATAAGTAAAAATAGATAGTTTACATACCTACATAATTCTTCGATATAATTGTTTCCGACTCAAATGGCACCATTTTACTGATTCTGTTTTATGAATTAGGAAATAGTAGTAAATTTACATTTTATTTTTTAATCAGCTTCACGCTGTATTATTTTTTTAAATGTTTATATTTTAAGCTTTTCCTTGATTTGATTACATCGACGATCGACGTTTATTTAGTAATCTTTTTAAATGTCCAAAGAAAATGGAGAACAGGGTATCAAATCTCTACATTCTTTTGCCTTTACATAATGAATATAGATACTGCAGAAATTAAAAAAAACTACTATTAATACTACAATTTAATTTCGATTCATATTAACACTTCATAACATAAGGTTGTATTAAATAAATATTATAACACATAAAATTGTATTATAGGTACCTACTAAAACAAAATAGAATCAAATATTTTTTCAATACAGTTTTAAGTAGCACAATATTAATATATACACTTAAACAGCTACGTTTATACATCATTAGCATTTTTATTTGTTACAAAGGTCGTTTTTCGATAACTAACTCAATTGACCTAGGCCTAGAGCATTCAGTTTTACGACACGTTTTATCAAAAAGTTAATCTCGAAATTGTTTCAAGGACTTTTCTTTACTTACATGTTACGTTTGTACCACCTAGAACTAATTGTTTTATTGTTGTAGATTTTTTTTTAAATTTTATATTTTATAGTAAGGTATTTTTTTTAAATTGTAATAGCCAGGCATAAATAAGACAAATATGAACAAGAACATAGTCAATTTATTGTGCCAAAAATCTTACTTATATTGGTTATTCGCTTTTTGGATGACAGTAGGTACAAAATATTTAAGTAAATTCATAGGAAAATTGTAATGTATAATATTTATAAAGTATTATTTGTTATAGATATATAGTTTAAAAAAAGATACAAAATATGTAGAGGCTATTGCAAAACAAAGACAAAAAAAGATAAGACAAAAAAAGTAATATTTGAAAATTATTCCGTTTTATTTTCTGTGCATAGAGTATTAATGAGATGACAAAATAACTTTTTTATTAATATGACCTTTCTCATCAAACAGTAACTAAATCAATCGATTTGTTATTCGATTCATAATAAAGTACATCCCTACTCCAAAATCATAGAGCAAGATAAAGAAGAATGCACTCGTGCTAGTGTTGTAACTGTGCCCACACCGCTGACGTAACTAGGAAATGGAAGAACGACATTGGCTGGCGCGGGCGCAGTTGCAACACTAGCCCGACATTGGCCTCATTTCGAGGCCTACTAACGTCAGATAAGCGTTAGGTCTACAGTTTTTCGTTATTTGTGTTAAATTAGAACATTTTGATCGTATTTTAGAATGTAAATGCAATTAATATATGTATTTAGGCTTTAATAGTAGTGACAGGCCGTGTAATAAATATCAAATTTAATTGAAATACAAATATTTAAAGCTTTATTACTTGGTGTATATAATTTAGGATTATGATTTTTCTGTCATGATAAAGTTTAATTTAAGTGGATAATTTTTAAATTTTCTGTGGAAAAAACCAAATATTTTTTTTATATGAATAGTAATGGCCAGAATATATAATATGGACAATATCATATGAATCAAACTACGTGACGAAGAATGCCCATGTTGTTATTAATCTTGTCATATTTTTAAACCAATTCATTTATTATCTTTTAAACATATTCCGAAATCATTGTGGTATAGCGTCAGACTATAAACGCGATTGTGGGTTCGATTTCCACTCGAGGGAACGGAAGATTTTTATTTCTTCCCTCGCCGTACTTTATTTGAAAATAATTCATTCCCTCGAGTGGGAATTAAACCTACAACCGTCCCTTTTATATGTAGTTAGTCAATGTGCGTCACAATAGCCTCTATTTAATACCTAATTTAGCATGTTTAGTTTCTTTTTCATTTATATTGTACGATATTTCACAATATTGTAAAAATGTTAGTCGGACGACCTTGTAGTTAAAATAAGTAATGATTTCAGTAACTACTTGCGCTATTTAGAAATATTGCAACGCGAAATATTTTAAAATCCTAACTAGGTGACCTATTACTACAAAAATATCTATTTAAAATTAATTTTTCTTCGAAAAATTTAGCCACACCCAAATTTTGTACAAAATTTAGGAACATACATTCTGGTACAAATACAAGTGGAATATTTATAATAAAAAAACATAATATACTGACTCTATCGTTGCATAATTTGTAAGAATTTGAATATACTAATGATATTGAAATCAATTCACAAATATAAAAAAAAAATTAAATTAAAAATATGTATATATAAAAACAGTGGAAAACGGATTGTCTTAACACTATATTATACTACTAGAATTTACAGGTAATTTTCTAGTAACAATAATTTTCCATGAAAACATGAAAATGTCTATAACAGAAACAGGAGAAGCCCCCGGGGCTGGTTCAGTTGTGTGCGTGAACAGGATGCAAGTGAACGCTTTCACTTGTGGGGGAGATCGACTAACCCCGTTTCCAGGCACCCATCTACCTATACCTACTGATTAGAAGGTAGGGTTGTCATTTGATAGCTATATGGTTTTAGATTTTATAGTTTTCCTGTAAAGGAGGCAACTTTTGAGGTATTTTTTATTGAAATTTATAATATTATTTAGAGATAGTCACTCTTAAAATGAAATAAATACAATAATACAATAAATATTTAGTAAACATTAATTTTTCTTGTGGAAACTATTCAATATCAATCCTAAACCAAGTAGATAATAATTATTTTCACTTATTACAACACAATAACCATTTTAAACGAATTTTCAAACAACATACTAAAATTTCATGCAGACAACCCTGAAAAGTAGACGTGTGCGTACCCATTTCAAGGTCGGCGCGGGTGTTAGACAGGGACAGCGACAGCCACCCCCTACGAAAGTGCAAGTGAAATGCGCGACAGAAAATCAATCTTGCAAGGGGTGGGGGGTGTCTGAAAAACTAGGTGAACCGTTTTGGACCGGACCGTGTCATTGTGTGTATTTGTGTTTGTGTGTGTATGGATGTGTGTGTGAAAAGTAATGTTACGGGTGCATTGTTACGGGTTCATTAATAAAGGTTTTTAACTTATAGATTACTAGAGGACGCGCGCGGCTTCGCCCGCTTATTAGGAGTGAATTCTAAAAAAGCCACGAAACACGTGTTCAATAAAATATTTTTAACAGTCTGATTTTAAATTTTTATAAAAATCGGTGGCAATTTAAAGATTTTTCCATATAAACTTTCAACCCCTAATTTGAATCCTTAGGGGGCGAATTCTTAAAAACCATGAAACACGTGTTCAATGAAATATTTGTAAGAGTCTGAATTTCAAATTTTATAAAAATCGGTGCAGGTAAAAATTTTTTTCCATACAAACTCTCAACCCCTATTTCATCCCTTTAGGGTTAAAATTTTTCAAATTCCCTTCTTAGTGGATGTCCAGAATATGAAAATAAACATCTGCCCAAATTTCAGCTTCTTCGTTTCTACCATCAGCGGTTACGGCTCTGCGTGCGTCTTACCTCAGTCAGTCAGCACAAGTCCTTTTATATATATAGATTTGGTAATTTGTTTAGATTTTTTTTTAGATTCATCCTGTATTCCGCATATAACTGAAGAAATCTGGTATTAAGACACTCCGATACTCACATTACGCCAAATTTTCGTATTGAGTGGCGGAACTTAACGTCGCAATTGCAGTAACACCGTGTTCTACTGCGCCAACGACGATTGTAACTGCTAAGTGATAGTCATGGATTGGATTTCCACTCCATGAAATGAAGTAAACTCGAACCCTCTTGACACTAAATTAAATTTTTATACAATCGATAGGAATCTTTGTATATAGCAAGGCTCTGTAGATGTTTCACGTGACTCATTTTTAATAGAGTCCTTTGATTTATGCATGATTTCCTATCGTGTTCAATTGTTATGAAATTATATATAAGCACCTACGATTTAACAATATATTTCATATTAATGATAGAATATACAAAAATTTTCTTCGTAAATTTACTTGAATAGCCCACTAAATACTAATATTACTACTAATATTTTAAGCTTACGCTTACAAATTTTCACTCAAATAATTACTCACAACCAGCCATAAAATTAAGAGGGAAACATAGAGGGATGCCAACTAAATTCACATGTAGCAACTTCAAAGAAATGAACGCATGAATTTAACCCTTTACACACCCCAATCAATAGCAACATACACCCTCGGGGGGTAAATTAGGCCTAACTGCACAACTATAGGGGTGTGCCTCCCTGGGCGGTTTTGTTTTAGGTATAATGCACTTAAATATAACAGTGGGGGGATCGCGCTCCCACCCTTGCCTTGCCGCAACACCTTGATTTCTGATAGTAAAACTATTCGATATGCGTTACAATTAATATGGTTTGTATAATGTAGTTAATAATTTACTTTAATTTTGGTCCTTATGTGAATTTACTATAGCATTTATTAAAGTAATAGTGTTAAAATTGATAGATTGGTAAAGAAATCGATAAAATTTTACTATACGTCATACATATAAATGTGCCTTAACTAGCTTAGTAAGAAATAGAACGTCGATAACTAAGTATCTATGAAAGTCTTTCATATATACAAATAATTAATAGTATTTAATAAAAAAAAACAGAAATTAAAAAACACTCTAATCTGCAGTTAAATTTCATTTAACAAATTCACATTCTATAGAAAATATTGCTTCCCCATTTCTATACAATAATACATTCCTTCAGTTCTCAAAGATAAGGGATATATTTGTATGATTTACTTTTTATACAAATTACAAAATTAAAGAAGAAAAATCATAACGGTAAATTATCTTTATGTAACTTGGCAAGCATCCACGGTGGACGCCTATGAAGTGACTTCATAATTTATGGGTTCTAGTTATGAAAGATTTTCTTTAAAAAACTTTACATAATTCAATATTTAGTATTCAACTATGAATAATACAGACATGTTGCACTCCGGAAGTGCTTGAGCGAATGCGAGGGTCGGTATTCCCTTTGGCGAAATGTGCATTTATATTTATAATGTAGGTAGGTACATAATATTTCTTCTTCCCGAAAAGTTTCTCAAATGAAAGGAGAGTGGAGAAAGGAATGATCATCAGTAAATCTTTGACTTTTTTTAAATTTAGCTTGACACTACACTTTACGCTCTTGCAACTAGCAGGGTAGGCAGAGGGAACCTGGGAACCTAGTTAAGACACTTCCGATCTGCAATTTTCGCCGAACTCTTGAGACTGCGTGTTGTGTGGCGGAATTCAACGCCGCGCTTTTGCGTCGTTACCAGAACGAATAAATGAAAAAAAATATTAAATATTCACTCGCTTGTGCCCTTACGTCACGACTGGCCTCAATGCGATAGTTGTGGATTTGATTCCTACTCGGAAAAATAATAACACTAGATTCTCCCTATTTCGTAAAACTAAAAAATGTGTAATAATAAGTATGATTTTTCTAAGAATCTTCATATATATCAATGCATAGGATTGTTTTTATTTAGTTGACCTTGCTGCCTTATTGATAAGACATGAGACAAACAAATGTTTCGGATATTCAAATGATATACATTTAATATAATTTTAATTTAGCGTTACTATCAAAAAAATATCTCAAAAGAAGATGGTGATAGGAGGGCATCACATTCTGTAATATAATAATTGAATCCTTGATACGTTTCTTTCAATCTCGCACGTATTTCTATGCAGTAAAATAAAAAATGACTACGCCTGCGCCTTAGCGTAGTACGCCACGTCATGCTAGCATATCCTATTAGGTATTATAGGATAATCGCTAACACGATAATATACGTTGTTTATACTTCTAAATATGACGGTAATGTCACTATGTGAAAAAAACATTTGTCTTTAAGTGACAGTATTAAGTGATTTTTCTATTAATTATTACTGGAAAAAATATTACTAAATTTTTTTGAGAAACGCTTTTTCCCTAGCGAAGCTAGCCTGGAAAAACGGGGAACCAAACGCTACGGGCCAGATTTTAGGAAAATTTCAATTTTCTATAATAATTTTACATGAATTACCAAAATGTTTTAACAATTTTTTATCTATAGTTTATACAATTAATCTATAACTTGTATAGATGTAGATAAACTAAAGACAAACAAGAATTAATTTATTTCCTTATAAAATTGAGCGTAGTAAGAATATTATAAACAAAAAGATATATACCTATTATTTAAATCTGTATATAATATGTACTATTAGGTATGGAAACTATCGTGGCGGAATAAGATGTCATTTGACATTTAACGCGAACTTAGTGGGGTTAAATCCCTTCTCGGGGATAAACATATTTAAATCCTCCGCGGTGACAAGACAAAGTGCGGCGGTGAGTTCCACCACTAAGCCCAATATGGGTTCTCCTCGAATTCGGTAGGAAAGTGGAAAATGGACTGCCATACAAAAATATTTATGTATATTATTATGATATAAGTGATAGTAGAAAAGTGCTTAGTTTGAAAGAACTAACACACACTTTTAAAAATAACCAAACAAAACTATGCCCTTTATCTACACTGCGCGTATCTATAATAACACGATAACAGATTACAGAAACAACATATTTCAGGAAATATTTAAACATATAATGCAAGTTAGTTCACGTGAAAAATGATAGGCCTCATCTTGATGATAAATAATATCTAATAGTTTGTATTTTTACACATAAGTATCTAAAATAATATCCATATATAGATAAGCTAAAGCGATTTCCTTGCTTATTGCATAAAAAATATAGAAAAAAAAAAACTTTAATTTATTTCGAAATTTAACTTTTTTCTTCGCTCTCTTTTAAATAAATATACCTCTTTATATTGTACTATATACGTAAAAACATCAAGCTGCCTTTCACATTTTCATATTCTGAAAATTCCCAATTGAATTGCAAGCACGAAATTGACACCAGCGGGCGAGGCCATAAAAATGCAATAGAATCACGGCCCACGCACCCCACCCGCCCGCCAGGAACAGGAACACTGTCGATAAGTTCCAATTTTCCTCTCAAAAGTCAATTTCCGTAGAGCCGCCCCGCAAATTATAGATAAACGTCAAATTATAAAATACGACAAGTACAAGAAACATGCGCCTTTGTCGTAAATAGAAATAATGTTGGACGTTTTATTTTATAAAAATAAAATATATTTTTTTTACTTAAATTTATATTTCCATTTTCTTCGCTCTGGTATCGAGGTTAAGCGCGGCGTTGAGTTCTGCCACTCAACACGCAATGCCTCCAGAATTCGGCAGAAAGTGGGGAACGGAGTGTCTTAACACTAGGTTCCCTCTGCCTACCCTGCTGTGTGCGGGATACAGCGTGAAGCTAATTTATTTATTTTTTTTTTTAAATAAAATATATTTAAGAAAAAGTAGTTGAATATAGTACACATCACATCAGCTTCACGCTGTGTCCCGCACACAACAGCTAGTGTTAAGACACTCTGTTCCACACTTTCCGCCGAGATCTGGAGGCTTTGCATGTTGCTCAGAGCCACGCTTTGCCACGACACCAGAGTGAAGAAATGAAAATATAAATGTACATAAATATTTCCCTCCCTCGAGTGGGGATCGAACCCACAACCCATCGATTTAACAGCCACACTTTGTGCCTCTGTGCCACGACTGGCCTCAAATATATAGTAAGGTAATATAAAGTAAGGTTCAACAATTTATTGTTTAAATATTAATTACATTATAAAGGCATAATATCTTCCTAATTAAAATATTAGAAGTACTAATTGAACTGTTAGCTAATTTCAAGAAACACCGAATCCTATCACAAGTAACAATTTTAAAATATCTAATACTAAATTTATCAAAGAATATATTTATAACACAACCTACAATATTACGAAAAAACTTTAACAACTTTTAACAATCCATCATTGATATGAAATACTTAATAAACACTGCAGTCTTCAATATATATAAAAATAAAAAGGAAAACTCCTGAAAAAACCTCCTGAAAATTGAAGCCCACAATTCTGCGGATGCAGCATCAATAACGTTCACGAGGGTAGAAATCAGGGGTATTATATACATATATATATCTAGTCTGTATAGCGCCGTGCGTTGTCAGCTGTGGGGGGTGGGGGCGACACACATAGCCGGGTCGATACTGCCGGCGCCGATGCGTTCCGCATTGGGAGCGAACGCAGTGCACGATTTTGTACATTTTAAATGTTATTTTTAAGACAATTTTAGATATTTCTATAATATTTGAATTTCATGAATTAATAACATTTGTTTGTTAATAATTTATTATTTTGTAGTTAGTTAAAATTTTATGTTTAATTTTTAAGTTAATTGTGTTTTTTACACTGTTGTAATAAGTAGTATATATTAGGTATGTTTATAAATTCAACGAATATTTTTAGATATAGATATTTAAAAATTTCATATAACTGAATGAGAATAAATAATAACATCAATAACAATTTTACTTCACAACAATAAAACTTCCCAAAAACGAAAATTTCCACAGAAAAAACAACATAACAAATCCCGTTAATATATCATTAAGTTTTTCATAAAATAATATGTATCTTAGACTAATTAAACACAATTATTTATGCGCCGCTTGATAAATAGGTTATTCAGAACTTCAAATTTCAGGGTTCGAAGTCTCAAAGTTCCTGAAGGCAGCCCCCACCCACCACCACGTCTGGCGGCCTCGAAAACTCGATGAAAGAAAAATCGCAACGTACTGACTAATTATATTATTGGAAATCGTGCAAAAGGTTAACTTATTAATAGATTGTTTATATTATATAAGCAAGAATTGAAACAATAAATAAAATAATGAAAAAATATATCGTAATTTTATGTTTTTGCAGTAAAATAATTTTCACATCTATATGTAACATATATATTAGAAACACTATTGTTTCTGTTTTAACTCAACCCAAACCAAAGTGGTAATTTAAACAAATTATACAGGTATCAGTATTACAAAAGTGCGGAACTGAGTTCTGCCATCCAACACGCAGTGTTTCAATTTCTGTTGGAGCGCGGACAAAAGAGTGTCTTAACACTAGGCTCCCTTTGTCTATACCTACTCAACGTATAAACAAAAAAATATTCGTAAAACGCGTGCAGCTAAAAAAATCTTTCGCCCGGATCCTATCAGGCAGGTTGAAAACTAACTAAAATTATTTTCTTTTTTCTATATTAAAATAAATATAAAACATAAAATGACAATTTAAAATAGCCTAAAATATACGATAATAATATACGATAATATACGATATTACAAAAATGCACGCTACATCGAAAACAGGCACAAAGTAAAACCGTTGGAACTTCCAAAGCCTAACGACTAACGACGGGGTCGATCGTAACCTAGATTTTATAGATTTTGACGCAGAGCGCATGCGATCCTATCCTTGCAATCAATAAGTACAGGCTGCACAATACACGCTGTGCGTCCTAATTAAGGAAAACGCTGATATTATTCACGATATTTTCCGACCTTGTCCTTGGCAGTGCCATGGGATTTGAGTCTCGTAGATTATGATATGTTAGGTTAGTAAGTTCTTTTTCTTCATTTTTTTTTCCTAAACTTTTTTTCCGCTGTATCCCGCATATAGCAGGATAGGCGGGGCACCTAGTGTTAAGGCACGTAGTTTGCCATTTTCCGTCGATTTCTAAAAGCATTGCGCATTGAGTGGCGGAACCTAACGCCACGTTTTGCCAAAACAAAAACTATTCAAAAATCTTCGTAAATATTTTTTGTGTAAATAATACTAAGAACTGTCTCTTACTTACTTTTTGTACGTTTTTTTAGAACCTGGGAACCTAGTATTAAGCCACTTCCGTTCCCCATTTTCCGCTGAATTCCAGAGGCATTGCGTAATGCGCTTTAAATGAATGAAGTTAAAGTCTACGGAATAAAAAGAATTAAACCGAACTGCTTATGAAATAAAACTTATCTGACACTCCTCCTGTATACAATTTATCGTAGAAGAGAAAAAACTAAAATAATTTTTACCTATTATAGATTCTGTTTTTTATCTACATTTATGCATAAATTTCAATATAGGAGCAATAATATACGATTAAAATATAACTAGGCTAAGAGATGCACTTTAAATGACAAAGGTTAAAATGGGTTATACATCGTTATATTTATAAAAGGTAGCCGTTTTCCTCTTAGGTCCTTTTTATTATTATGACCTTTCACTTCATGTGTTTTTTTATTTGTAACCCACATGACTTTATTTACGGTTATATAATAAATAATAATATAATAATAATAATAATAGTTTATTAAGCAAGTTTCTTACAAAATCCACTCGTGATTGGAACCTCCTTTTAAGCATGTTATTGCCTGTACCGGGAGAGTCCGCTCTTCCATTAGCATTAAAAAATCATAACAATGATAGAAACCTTAAGTAAAAGTATATTATTAAACTATATATATTTCCTTATTATATTGTTTAGTAGTTATTATTTTATTTATCTATTCCAAATTATGTTACTCATGTGTATTTGTGTCTATTAGTTGTTTTATGATTATAGTTGTATGTAGGTATGTATATAAATGTATTTAGTGTATTGCTATTTAGCATGCTCGATAAGAGCTTCAGTTTCCTCATATGTAAGTAGCCATCCTTTAAGTTTCTTTTTACACTCATAATATCGCAAGTGATATACATTTATTATTTTATTCACTTTATTATACAAAGGAAATCACTAACTAAAATATATTATCTTTAAAATATAAATTTCTATATTCATATTTATCATATACATATTTATGCAAGTAAATAATAATTTATTGATTTTTAAATGTAAAAAATATTGCCTTACTATAAACAAATAAATGGTCAACGTTAGTGGTAAATATAGGTCAACTAAAACATCTAAGGTTTCTTGTTTAAGCCAAACACCTTCAAACTTAATTTTTATCACACTCTTTAAGGTTTCTTCAAAAGTTATTTATATATCGGTATTTTTTATTGTTATTTAAGATAAACAAACAATAATAGCGAATAAGAGCTTTTAAGTTCGTAATGATTTAAAATTTATAAAAAAAATAATATATATTATTAATTGCTATTAAAAAAATATAATAATAATTAGAGTAAAATCGTTTATTAATTAAATATTTTTTTCCCCAATCCTACGTATTTAATTTAGATCAATAGCTTTTTTTTTTAACAGGTGTTCGAATATTAATTTTTTAACAGTATAAGTAATTGGCATAATTTAAAACTGCCTAAAAAAATTAAACCGCTAAGTCTCAATACCATCTAAATGATATTAATATAATTACGCACATTTTTTTTATATATAAATTTCTCTATAGAAATAGCTACGGCCAAAAGACAACTGTGTAAACCTGAATACAATTAAAAGTAGAATCTTGATTCGATATGTAAAACAAGTGTGTTGTTACTATGTACTGTATTCAATAATTTAAAAAGCAGCACCTTGATCCTTTTTCGGCATATTAGTGAACAGAACAAGAAAGAATACAGAGAAAGAGAAAAAGAGAAAACACTTCGTTCTCCAGGCAGAAGCAGAAAACATATATGTATTTATAATATAATATTATTTTGTGAATAATATTTTTTTTAGCTTTACGCTATTTCCTGCACATAGCAGAGTAGACAGAGGGAACCTAGTTTTAAAACACTCAGTGAGTATACATTCACTGCCGTTCCCGATTTTTCGCCGAATTCACTGAGGCATTGCGCATTGAATGGCGAAACTCAACTCCGCGCTTTGCTATATTTTTTTATTACTTTGATAAAAAAAAACAAACTTATTTCACACAAAATCTACGCACACTCCAAACATTGCAAACACGCAATATAAACTTCAAGGAAGTGGCCAAAACTTTAATTTCGCTTGCAGAGATAACGAAATGCATTCGTCATTTGTTTTTTTTTACAAACCGATAAGATAACCTCTCGACGAATGCGTAAAAAATACCCGACACGTGTAACTACTCCTTAAGTTCAATACACCAATATCTGTAGGTACATTGAAATATTATGCACTTTATCGTCATACGGTATTTATAAACATTATCAAGGCCATTTTGGCAATTTTTGCAAGTGAAATAAATAATTTAAGCTTATTTGTATAAATATATCTTTTTTCAACTTCAACCGCGTGTTGCAGGGTAGGAAGAGGGAGTCTAGTGTTAAGTTAAAGAATAAATATTAAATATTTGATTTCCTCGAGTGGGAATGAAACCCACAACCTGTCGCGTTTCCAACGGTACGGTTTAAGTCTTAGCTAGCCATAAATAACGAAATAATAATAATGACAGCCATCGAATTGCTTTAAGCGCATGCACTGCAAAAATATACGTCGGTACATTATATGACAAAAATGTTCTATTTTATTAGTTCTAAAAAAATCTGTCACACCCTATACCTATTTCTCATAAATAAGTCACAATTATTTATTTTTATAGAAAATTGCAAGGAGATATTTCACCATTTTTTATTTGATAAAGATATTGAAACTTACGAACTAGAGTTATTCCACCACCAAAAATATTTTATGATGATGTCTCAGAATTATGATATCTAGTTGATTATGATTGAATGTGTCAATCTATTGGCAAATGCAGCATAATAAAAAGTATTATAGGTGGTATGCAGGCGAAGCCGCGAGTGGGCCGCTGGTTATTTATATAAAATGGTTAAAAATTATAAATGACTATTAACATTACCTCTAATATAATATTTATTATGAGACGGCAAACTATTCACAATGTTTAAATATGACTACGTTATACCAACCCGTGAAGTTTCAACGGGAAGCGGATATCATTTCAACAGTTCAAAGAAAATATTGATGTAAGATTTTAGGAAATATTGCTGTCTTAAGTTGGAAACTTGCAAATTATCACAAAATTCTAAAACATATAAAATAAACTAATAGTACAAAATTAAAAATATATATTTATTTATGATACAAAAGGAGATGATGTAAAGCAATGTTTGTTTGTTTTTCTTTTACACTATTCTTTTCCCTAATTTATTAAGATAATGCGCGGTGTTGGATTACGTACGGTAAACTTTCATCAGAACACGTTTAAAATTAATAAGTTCATAGTGAAAAAAAAACATTATATTTTTAAAAAAAATATTTAAATAGACCAATTTCAAATCTTCGACTCACTCTTATCTGAATTGTGTAACACACTGAAAAAAAAAGAAATATTTTATCTCTAGCCAGTGTCGACGACCTCGTTATCAATTTTGCAAATTCGCGAACATCTATGCACGTCCACGATGTAGCCTAATAGTGATAAATGGTGATAATTTACGACACGCAGAACTGGTTCTTAAAATATAATTTATATGCTTTTTAATAGTTGAACGCACCATCCGATGTAACTGTAAGCCTATTTCAATTTCTGAATTATGTTTTTATTATAATCATTATAACTGTGATCATTTTTTTTTATAATTTTGTGATTGAAAATTTTGCTGATTAAGGATTTTTCGTGGCGTAGTTGCTATATGGTGTACCCACGTTAGGTGTGAGTTCATATTTCATTCGAATAAACGTTCCACTTAGGAGAAAATGTTTCTAATGTAAGTGAAGGAAACGAAGAGGTGGGAATGATAGCTTATCGCTAGAACTTTCCGGCTAAATCTACAACTCTTCGTACGTACGAGACCCTAACTGAAGATATGTAACGAATGATTTAATAGTTGTAATAAAAAAAATATTTTGTTTTTTTTTTAAGGATTGCACGTTACATATTATCTTATCACAATTACAATTTATTATATACACACGCAGGAAGCAAAGATTTCTAATAAATTTTTATAACATAAAAGACCAGTCGTAGCGCAGGAGCACAAAGTAAACGCGACTGGTTGTGGGCTTGATCGCCACTCAAGAAAATGTAATACTCAAATTTTTATTTTCATTACTTTGCTCTAGTGTCGAGGTAAAGCGCGGCGTTGAGTTCAGCCACTCAACACACAATGTCTCAAGAATTCAGCGGAGTATCTTAACACTGCCCACTGTGTGCGGGGTAGCGTGAAGCTGATAATTTTAAGCTTAATTTAATTTTTAATTTTAACTTAAAAGACTTAATTTAAAAAATAGGTTCTGTAAAAAGTATCTTTTTTATTTATTTTTTTTTAATTATTGACGTATTTTACATAACATGATATTTGAATATATTTTTAGCGTTCCATCTAGAACTAGATATAGGTGCGCTACGCTAAAAGCAAAAAAGTAAAGTAAGTTTAAAATAGTATCGTAGATATTTTTTAAATATTTTAAGTCACCTTTATAAAAATAAAATATTTGTGATATCTTAAGCTATAATCAACGAATATAAGACCGAAATCGGAACAGGCCTCTTGAAAAATTCTTAATATCTATATATTATATATCTATATTGCTGGGTTTTCTTACTAAATCATTCTTAGGTCAATAAGTTATCGTATTATAGACGAAATATAACCATAAAAACATATATGTATGCTTCAATTATTATACGGAATAATATTAAACTAAACTAACTATGCGTCAAACGCTACTGTAGAACGTTTGGGGAAATATTTTAAAATTAAGCTTTTCAATGGAGTCATGCCTGTAGGAGTGAACTATATGAGTCACTTTACTCTTCTCTTAATTCTCTATATGAATAACTGTCTTTAATCATAAATTGAAAAAATAATTTGTTCTGAAAAAACGACTTAACGAAGCAACTTTGTCTACCAAAACGTAGAGATGAAAAAATTTTAAGATTTTTTTTCCCCTTGGGGTTCGTCCATAACCTCCGAGTTTACAGTCAAGACGGTACCACTAAGAAACTACGGCCTTATATTACAAAAAATATATAATTTATGGAAAAAATAATTTAAATTAAGTTCTATCACAAAAAGGCCAGTCGCGGCGCAACGGCACGAGATGTGACTATAAAACCGACTGGTTGTGGGTTCGTCCCCACGAAGGAGGAGATGAAATATTTACTTAAATTTATATTTCCATTTCTTTGCACTGGTGTCGAGGTTAAGCGCGGCGTTGAGTTCTGCCACTCAACACGCAATGCCTCCAGAAATCGGCAGAAAGTGGGGAACGGAGTGTCTTACCACTAGGTTCTCTCTGCCTACCCTGCTATGTGCGGAATACAGCATGAAGCTGGTTCATTTTTTTTCTATCACAAAAACATAAATACATAATCAATGGAAAGCCTCTATCACGTTCACTTAGATAGTCGAAACATACGTCAATTAGCACACACTATGGTCTTAATATTTACACAGCTTATTTAGTAGTGGCCTCCACAATGGCTGCTTAGAGATAGTTACAGGCATTCGTTTAAATCAACGACCTTATATACAAGTGCACCGTAGGTAGCGCCTTCTATGACTTTGTTTACAGGTTCAAAATAATTAAAGCACAAAAAATAACATTTTTGAATCGATAAAGATTAAAATATAAGTATTATTCGCCCCTGAAAACTGCCACCGCGTCAGGACGTAAGAGCCGACAAGAAATTCAATATTTTTCAATATTTATTGTTATCTTAAAATGTAATTTTTACTATATCTATTTAATGAACAGTGGCAAGTGCGAGTATTTATTTATTGATTTTAAAATGTTTGTTGTCAAGCGTGAATCAATATACTTTTCTTGATAATATATTTTCACTTTTTTTGGCTTCATGCTTTACTGTTTGCACATTTCATGGTAGGCAGTGGGACCTGGGAACCTAGTGTATTTTTATTTTAAGTGTAAAATTGTATATTAAATACGATTTTGATAGAGTTCTTTATTTTTTAACTATAATATAAAAATATCAATGTCAATATAAAATATGATCTAATACAACCCAGAATTAATTAAATCCAAAAGATATGAAAAGCATATATCATCTCATAAACTTACATAATTTTTATTTTTACTTAAGATTACAATGAAAACCTAGATAAATTTAGATGTTGTTCAACAATAAAACGATAATCTTATCGTTTTAAATGGCGTACAGACATCGTTTACCATATCGCAGGATTTTGCATTGCAATTTGAAATTATATCTTGTAGATATTAATCTATATATATAAAAGGACTTGTGCTGACTGACTGAGGTAAGACGCACGCAGAGCCGAAACCGCTGATTGTAGAAACGTGAAATTTGGACAGATGTTTATTTTCATATTCTGGACATCCACTAAGAAGGGATTTTGAAAAATTTTTACCCTAAAGGGATGAAATAGGGGTTGAAAGTTTGTATGGTTTTTTTTTTAAATTGGCACCGATTCTTATAAAATTTTAAATCCAGACTCTTAAAAATATTTCATTGAACACGTGTTTCATGGTTTTTAAGAATTCACCCCCTAAGGGTTCAAATAAGGGATTGAATGTTCATATGGAAAAATCTTTAAATCGCCACCGATTTTTATAAAAATTTAAATTCAGACTGTTAAAAATATTTTATTGAACACGTGTTTCGTGGTTTTTTTAGAATTCACTCCTAATAAGCGGGCGAAGCCGCGCGCGCCCTCTAGTAGTTAATATTTTACTTTCCACTTGATAAAAGGTAAAGTAATATCCTAATAACATTCTATATATTTATTTTAATATTAAAAAGTTTGTTTTATTCTATACAGTAGTAACAGGAACTACTGGCCTGTTTTTTTTAAAAAAAGCTTTGATTTCCTATTTTTGTTCTTTTATCTATTTGAGAAGGAAGGAAGATCATTTTTTCCCATTATGTGACCTATAACGTCTGCGGTCAGATTTATCCTTAGAATATGTCATGTGTACACACAGGTACACTTAGAAATTTCCATTCAATCACGCGGACAAAGTGTAAAAGCTAATTGTGCCATTTTCCAAATATTTTTCTTAAATTTTCTACTACGTGAAAGCTATTTTCTATGTAGACTTTTCTTTTACGAATGCATATTAACGCCTATATATGTACATACGAGTATGTTAACACATCATTAATACAGTATAATTTAAACAAATTGTTCCCGTTACGTATCTATTAGGCTTATTTTTATTTAACTTTTAAATCAGTTTTCAATAACAAGAGTTTTTATCAGGCATTAAAGAACACCGACTCTAATATAAAATGTCATGTAAATATCGATTTTGGCTATTATGCGATTGAGATTATTATTAAATTAGTATTACTAGTGCTATCTCCTGAAATTTCAAATTTTCATACAATATTTATTTTAATAGATACAAAATAAATTTAGAAACAGCTTAGTAACTATATATCAATACTTAAATGGAGACAGTAAGCTATAGTGTTGTGACGTCATTACATTTTAATATATTTTTTTATATATTTTTCTTATATTATTTTTAAATTTAAGCTAAATGATTGATAATTTAATATTGTAAAGGTTCAGTTTGAGAATGTCGATTATTACTCGCTAACTCATTCAGCCACTCAACAAGTAATATCTCGAAAATTGTAAAGAAGTTACAGTATTTACAGAGATTAAAGAAAAACAGTCATAGCT
Organism: Heliconius erato x Heliconius himera; assembly: GCA_013421005.1. Taxonomy (NCBI): domain Eukaryota; kingdom Metazoa; phylum Arthropoda; class Insecta; order Lepidoptera; family Nymphalidae; genus Heliconius; species Heliconius erato x Heliconius himera. The sequence goes on along the minus strand of JAATLQ010031252.1, from coordinate 224,039 downwards.
TTATACTATATATTATTATCTGTTTAATTCAAATTATAATCAACGATACTATCTAATCGATTTACGCTGTTTTCAAAGCTTTTTATTTATATTTATAATTGATATAAATTATGATAATTATTTTGGTATTGTATATGATAAATTTTACAATTTACAACTTTACAATTTTCTGTCTATATATAATTTAAAGCGAAAATGCCTTTACCAGTAGCATTATCTTGCTAATTCGATTCATGAAATTTAAGGAATATAAACATTTTAAAATAAGTTAAAAATATTTTTTCGAAGTTAATATAAGTTTAATAAAAAAAACATAATAAAAATAATAGCTACACGTTGTATTCTACATAATAAAAGGTAAATAGTTTTCGTTCCCCACTTCTCGCTCAATTTTCGATACATTACGCGTTAAGGGGCAGAACTCAACGCTGCGATTTTTCTTATTAGCTAAGCGAGGAAATGGAAAAACAACTGATTTCCGAGAGTGGGATCGAACTCACAACAGTCGCAATTACAATCAAATATGGCTCAGCGCCACGGCGGCTTTTACAATATGAAAATAATCACAAAAAAATTACCTTCACAATACAACGTGACGTCGGCAAGGTTTTCAGAGTTCCATAAGTTTGCGAATGACGTCGCTAGATTAGTGCCGAAGCTGTTCCACTTAAGGCAGTACTGCTGCTGCTGGGAGTCCATGCCCGGGCCGCCTCGGATACCTGCCCTGTAGATGAAAATAAACGTTAATATTTTTTTAATTAATTTTATCTAAAGTAACTTTAATGTTTTATGTCTGTATAGGAAAAGAGAAACTAATATTATTTTTTTTCATAGTAGCCAAAGTTAGAATTTAAAAATAATTACATAAATAATCATATTCTTGCCATACAAGACTATGGAAGATGTTACAGCGTCGTTATCAAGTAATTTACCTAAATTGCAATTTTTTTTTATCAACGTGATTTGTTTAAGTTTTCACTCAATTCGTTTACAGATTCTTTTTTTGTAGTAGGTATTGTGAGTTTTTACAGTGGCAAAAGAATTAAAAATATTTCAGATTCAAGTTTTCTGCGAAATTTCAATAATAGATACCTAATACATTACAATTTACACATACACAAGTGTAACTTATATAAATTTTACGGAACGGATACCAAGCCCTCTAAATAAGTTAATTTTTAACTAACCACACTTGGTAGTTCTCACATGCTTCAGAATTATTTAGTGGACGTAACGCCGGACTAGGAAGTACGATAGCATATCGATTATTTCATTTTACATGTCAGTTTATTTATCATTATATATAATAGTGTAAGTCAGTATATTTGGATAAATCGAAATAACTAAGATCAAATATTTAGATTAGATCCTTTAAAATCTAAATAAGGTACAGTATGCATTACAATAACCTACAACGTCCTCTACCTACAATGTCCTATACCACAAGAAATAGATAAATTAATTTGCATTAGTAGTTCCTGAGATTAACGCGTTCATCCAAACTCCTTTAAGCTTTATAAAATTTGTACAAATTATGTAAGTGTAATAGAAATAAAAAGTACCTTCAGTACTTAGCAGTTACCTCAAAGAATTGTAGAATTTTCGAATTTTCTTTTCAATTTTGTATTAAACTACTTATGTTTTTTAAGCTACATTATTAAATTATCCATATAAATAATATATATGTATACTATTAACTAATTAGGTGTTTAATTGACAATGTTCAAATACCACACGACAATAATGAACTTGAAATGTCTAACAGTTTCGTCATTGCCGTGTGAAATGTTTTGTTTTTTTTTCTTATTCTATGGATTAAGGTAGTTTCTTTGAAATATTTCTAATTTTATGGATTAATTATAAAAAACATATAAATAATTGTATATAAAATTGGTGGCATGTTGCGATACACATCACCTCTACTTCACCACAAGTGAAAAGAGAATACGAAATGATCTTTCAAATATTATTCAATAGCTTAATATTATATTCTACTAAAATTGTGAATTGTTTTGTAAAAATTTAAATTTTTGTAAAATTTAAAATTATTTAGGTTTGAACGAACTTAAATATAATCGCAATTTTATAAATATGCATGAAATAGTAATAAAATTTCTAAAATAACAACTTAATCAAATGCACATATAAAATAACTTAAGCTTAAATTCAGAAATAATTAAAAGCAATACAATTATAAACGATAATAAAACAAAATTCAATACAAGGACTGAAAAAAACATATGTATAGCATAACACGCGAGCCCCTCCCTTGCACTTAAGCCTGAAACTTCAGGGCCGGCCTCACAAATCAATAACAAAACCAAACCCTCCACAAAAGCATCACAACAAACACAACATAACAACATAAATTACCTTTGCGGACACCGCAACAGCGACTTGGCTCTACAATTTTGTACCATTTGTCCAAAAACGTCGGGAAGCACGAGTCGATACGGTATCGATTTGATTCCCAGCACAGTTACCGGCTAACTGTACATTTGCATGCGTGCACGTATACTGGGCCAATATTTGTAGAGCTCTCCGCCTCTATACGAGGTGTATAGGCCGTTGAAGCGGGGGGGAGGTCAGGTGGGACTGGCTACGGTGGAATTTCGGCTGCGACCCGGTTCCGGAATGCAGCACACGCGCACGCGCAGTGCGTGGGGGGAAGGGGCGCTGCATCGAGTTGCGCAAACTGCCTCGGCAACGGTCAACGGTGGCATAGAGTAATTATTGTGTAGACGCGACGCCGTTTCGTAATTTT
>JAATLQ010031252.1:210615-221265 GCA_013421005.1 Heliconius erato x Heliconius himera | reverse complement strand
ATATTTGTAGAGCTCTCCGCCTCTATACGAGGTGTATAGGCCGTTGAAGCGGGGGGGAGGTCAGGTGGGACTGGCTACGGTGGAATTTCGGCTGCGACCCGGTTCCGGAATGCAGCACACGCGCACGCGCAGTGCGTGGGGGGAAGGGGCGCTGCATCGAGTTGCGCAAACTGCCTCGGCAACGGTCAACGGTGGCATAGAGTAATTATTGTGTAGACGCGACGCCGTTTCGTAATTTTTTTTAATTTTTTTTTATAAATAATTGTTAACAATTTAGCGAATTTTGTAAAATTTCTCGGAACTCAATATTTAAATAAATTTTCGAGAGTTTGAAATTCAAAAACTTAAGCCTACGTAAAAAGAAATGATACACCTGCTTGTAAACAAGTATGTATGTACATACATAATACATACATAAATATATGAAAAAAACAAACAAAAACGAAATGCTGTAAACAGTCTAGATAACGGATTTATAATAAACCCGTAGAGTGAATCCCGTTCAAGAATGGAAAACAATATCCGCGGTAAGATGTGCCAATGTCCGCCCTTTATTTGGGTTAACACGCTTCACGAACCGCGAAAATCATCTAAAACATTCCCATATTCAAATGTTATAGACGAAAATGGGAAAAGTTCGCGGGTAAAGGAAATATAGTCCAATTTTTATAGTATTACAGAATGTACGGTATATACTATGTAATCTTGTTTAAAGTTTGTTTGATAAATAATGTGAAACTTTTCTTAGGTAAGCTTTAAGTAAGCCTAAGAAATGTCTAACTTAATATAAAGTAAGTTTCGCTGGTAATTCACCTTGAGCTTTGATTGACTAGAAGTTTATATAATAAAACAACAAAAGGTATACGTTTAGCTGCTACGATTAAACATAATATATGAAATAATATATTTTCTTTATTTTATTAATTAAAACTAGCTAATGCAACATACAAATAATATAAAATAATTATTAATGAAAAGAGAAGAGAATTCATGTTACCGAAGGAAAATAAGTACAACCAACTACACACTTACTTTATCTAAATATCTTTTTTTGCATTTAAATTGTAAACAAACATGTACTGTTATGAAAATAATGTTTATTTAAAATATAATCTGTTACATTCGATCAGATCTGATTGCTACGTGACTTAATCTAATTCTGCCATTTCAAAATCTATCATAAATAGCACTAAAGTTTCATTATAAAAGTTATATTCAAAATTAACAAGTGTATGAACAAATTATTTTTTTCATACATTAATACAATAATAATTATTATTTACTTCGAAAATTATATTTATATACGATCCCATTATACACTGTGTCCGTCGTGGGAATATGTCAAATCATTTAATATCTACGCATCAGATATGTATGTTGTGTAATTTAAGTTAGAGAGGGGAACGGCGAATCGTAATCAAAGACGCATAGTATATACGAGTACATATAGCTGTAATATTATAGCTTTAGTTTGTTTTAAGCTATTGCTGGTGTATGGATTTGCTTGTGATATGAAAGGTTTTTTATACTCGCGTATAAGAGAAGACTTCACTTTATAAAAGAATTTAAGAACAAGTCATTACGTACTTTACTTATTTTCGTTAGTAATATCTACATCTAGTATTTTTTTTTTATAATTTATATTAGGTCAGATACTGTTAAGTTTTGGTTAAATTGATACTTATATTTTTTATTTTCTGACTTTTACTAAATCGATCTCCAATATTTTTTTCCCTATGACCAATTAAATAGTTTGTAGTATCTGTCAAAATAAAGTTGCCCGCGACAAATGTCACGTAGCTCATATATACATATTATGTATGCTAATAGTAGTGCTTTAAATTTCTACATATTTAAAAATTTCAAATAAAAATTTTATATTTTTTTAATTAAATCTTATTCGTGTTGCTATCACTGAAAACGAAAGTAACAATATTTAAATATTATACCTTCAACCTATATCTTTGTCAACACAACGACAAGTGCTCTATAATAGAGTCCACAATACATCAGTTCATTGTTCCTCGATAGTTGACCTACTTAAATTTTTTTCCTAATATTCAAACGGACTTAATATTTATTATGAATTGAACAATAGTTATTGTTAATAATTTTGAATTAAAATTTTATAATTTATGCATCGAATACAGCGTTGATAAATCAGTGAATGAATAAAAGTTTAATTTCTAATACACTACAGAAACTATTATTGTTTACATTTAGGTATTCAACAAAAGCGAAATTATTATTTAGATCATATTTTTTCTTGTATCAACAAACTAAAATCGATTTAGTTTAGCTTTATTACCATCTCTCATCATCATCATCATCTGAAATTAAGCAGCTTATTATTCAAATACCAATGGTGTATTTTGTGGGTTTATTTAATTGTATAATGTCAATGATGTGGGTCAAGCTTACCTTAAGTACGTTTTAAAGGCTAATAAAACCGAAGAGACGCCATAACTATAATGAAAATAAATATTTGTTATAGAGATCGAATCCACAACCACCACTTTGAGTCTGAGGAGTTCTAAATCGGATTTTAAAAATCTACGCTTGGAAAGCATCGATAGAGCAACGTGACGTAGCACTCAAGGCAACGCTAATAAATCTCTATTAAATTATTTTTTCGGTTCCGTGAAATATTGTTATAATAAAAAAACTATTTAAACTGTAGATACAATCGCATTAACTTAGCCAATGCACGTATTTTTTTTTAGCTTCACACTTTATCCGTAGCGGGGTAGCCAGAGAGGAGACCGCCAAACCCTACGATCTCTTTTTATTACTCCTTCAAAGTCGTCCTCCGGGGTGTCTTTATGGTTTTTCAGTGACCCATGCCTCTCTCACCACTCACTCTTTCTTCATAATTATTTTTAACATTATTTTCTTACTCATTTTCCCAACGTGCTCAAGCTACCTGAATATGTTCTTCTTCATTCTCACTGTGATATCCTGTCTCGACTCGGCTAGTATCTGCAGTATATTATATTGTTCATCTCATATTTATTTTTTTATTAAATAAAGCCTCGAAAAACGCTGTTCGAGTCAGAACCGTGAAAAAACTGTTATAGAAATACTCATCTTTTGTTTGTCTTTGTTCTTGCACTTTACTCAACAACACATTTAAATTTCTACAAGTGACAATCGAACTCACTACTACTGTTCGTACAGTGAAATACTACGCCACAATACTGAGAAAAATATTTATCTTAAGTATTTCCTTAATAATAGGATGATCCACATACCTTAGAAAGATAGGCGCGGCTTTACCCAACGATATTAGTCAACCGTAAAAGGCAAGTCAGCTAATAAGGTTTGAAATTGCATACGAACTTAAAGATAAGTTTCATTTTTCTTTCATCTTCACGCTTTTTCAGCCTAGTTTCTAGCCTAGTTAAGTAAGATATTCCGCTCACCACTTTTCAGAGAATGCTGCCATTGCGTGTTGAGTGGCGGAACTTAACACCACGCTTTGCCACGACAGCAGAGAGAAGAGAAATTTAAAGTTTAGCCCATAAAATATGGCGATTCTAGTCAATAAGCAAATAGTTTTAAGTGCGTACTACGTAGTACCATCTACTATTACGCAAGTAATTGAGGCGTACGCTCACGTTTCTAAATTAATGTCGCTTATAAATCTTATATATTTTTTTAATTTCTTAAAAAATCTTAAATTGTTCAAAAATTTATGAATTACAATATAATAATTAAATATTTTTTATGACATGACAGAACTAGAAAAAAATGTTTTATCAATAGCGTTTATACAATACAAAACTATACGTCACAAGCTAAAATATATTTAATATATTTTACATTGTAATTAATAGGAAAAAAACAAAACCAAGTCTCCTATTGCAAAAATTACCATTTTCCAAATATTTATATTAAAAAAAAGGCTTTTAGATGCATTATTCTTTGGAGGTTCATACGTATAGAGTAGCGTAGTCAAAATAGAAAGTTGCATGCCGCTGCAACGCGCTCACGCACCGGTACGTTTCACAACTAGGGGCCCGCCTCTTCTATGATACAAGTAATTGAGGACAGTATTGTGTATGTTTTGTTTGTACACATCTCACGCACTTTGCAGAGTATATTCTCTTAATGTATAAAGTTTCAGCAGTTTGCTAGATTTGGTCAATTTCAGAGGTTATTTAGAAGTACATTGGAAAAACACTTTGTATATTTATCTTTCAGGGAAAAGTTTTATGTAACTGGCCACCAAAATTATTTTTTACATACCTACATCTAAATCTTTCATACAATACTAAAATATTCTCAAATTTTTGTTTTTTGTAATTATAATAAGTATGATTTATTGTTAACTGTTGTACATTAAAATACGAAGACTTTCGTCCTTTCCACAATATATTTTTTTATAAAACTATACTTATCAAAAATGGACTTTATTTCGGGAAATTTTTGTACAAAAATATTCTAAGATTATAGTCACGTCTATGTAATAGACTTGTATTCGTGAGAAAGCCGCGCCTAATTTCAAAACGCAGCGTAGTACGTACATGCGCGAGCGATACTGTGCGTGCATTATGGCCCCCTTTCACTTTACTGCAATTTGTACTTATAAAGGATGCTTTTCAAAGTGAAAAATAAGACTTTTTTAAATCTATAAATGTATGTTTAGAAAAGTATATAAATTAAGCATACCAGTATAGGACCAGCCCTCTTTGATGCTAACAAAAAATATTTGGAATAACGACACAACTATTAATACAGTAATTTAAAAATCCATTAAACCAATTCTCAGTAATACATTTAATAAAATCGAACTACATTCATTGAATCAAAAGTTATTTTTTTTTTATCTCACGTAAATTACTTAAACTAGACAGAACCTAAAATCAGTTGTCGTTTCCTTTTGTAAGACAGATCTCAACGTCACGCGTATTTCTACAGGGCAATTACCAGAACGAAGGATTAGAAATGTTAAATATTTCATTGCACCAAGTGGGAATCGAACCCACAACCATCGCATTTACAATTAGACGCTATCAGACGCTATATTAGATTATAGAATTGTCATTTTCTGAAATTGTTATAGACAATGAAATTTAATACCAGGTAATAAGTATTTATGGGAAAGCAAAACCGCATAAGCCCATCGTAACCGATATGTAGGACACAACATGGTACCCAGCGAGTACAGCTTGCACTATGACTTTCACTCTAAAGCTTTATCTGAGTTTTTAGTTGCTATTTTCATATTTAATGGTTATTTTATGTATATGTTAGAGTTTTTCTATAATTTTGAATATAAAATTCTGCATTATGAGCTTTTTAGTTAAAAAACTGATATGTTAGTTAGAATATGAGATACGTACACTGAAACGTTACAATTATTCACATCCATTACCTTCACCTTTAGATACATTTAGAAAGATTTTTTTTGTTCAAATTTGCTGGTTGCTCTGACCGTAGACGTAGTGGCTTCAAAGTTACCATATATAAATGTATATTGTGTTTACATAGATAATATAAAAAATAAAAGATTGGAAAAAGTATACTTACTTATATAATTATAGGATAAATTACATTATTTAATTTGTTAATTTTATATGAGAATTAGAAGAATCTTCCTTCTCAAACAACAAACATATGAGGAAAAATATTAGAATAAATTTGACTACAAATAATAATATGATAATAATTAGTTTATAATGCTACTTTTAGTTTTTTGCAGCGGAAAGCTGATTGAGTGATTTTTGTACATATTATTTTTTTTTAGTTAATTTTTTTTTATATATCGTTTTGAATATATGTATATAATTCTGTATGTGTATATCATAATATTACGTTTTTAAAAACCAAAACGAAAACCTTTGTGTCGTTTTAGTTCTATAGATTATTAATCTATACATATTGTCTGTTTATCTGTTCGTTTGTTCACGCTAATCTTAAAATAGTGAAATAGTACTAACAAATTGAAATTCAAATTTTCAATGTATGATTATTGACTTTAAATTATGTTATCACGAAAGTATATAAGAAAATAAATAATTTTGTAGTACGGGTGATGTAGTACTGTAATGTTTCGCTAGTTTCTCTTACCAGACGATAATTCTTAGTAATTATCTTTGGGTAGCGGAAATTTCTAAAAATCTCCCTACAGAGATGCTAACAACATAAATTAGTTGTAACAAACGTATAAAAATTTAGACGTAGCTTGATGAGAACGTATGGCTTAGTGGTCAGAGCGCCTGCTCGGTTTCCAAGAGGCGAGGGTTCGAATACGTGTCGACGTAGCTTGATAAGAACGTATGGCTTAGCGCCTGGTCGGTTTGCAGGAGGCGCGGGTCCGAGTCCCGCTACATTCAAAATTTTTATACGTTTTTAAAATAAATATTTTTCTTTCCTGAGTGTGGAATAACACTTTAAAAAAAAGTAGTTCTTGTTATTTTGGTTGGGGGTATAATATATCTAATTTTTGTGTACAATAAAGTGTTATAACAATCTAATTATAAAAGGATATGTATACAGCTGGATATCTACTTTCACAATCATATCTTCCGAGATCTCAATTCAAAATATTTGGCTAACGGCTATGATGCTATTCAAATGTACGAGTACGTACAAGTAAGTGCAACAATGGGTAGGTTACATTACGTATTGTGTGGGGTAGCTACATCGGAACAGGTTAAGCACGTTTTCAATACCTACTCGCATTTAGGTCAAGGAATACTAAATACAAATGTATTTATTTCATTGCGTCGAGTAAGGAAGTGGAATTTTGAATTTGTTCCATTTGAAATTAGTGGTGCGAATATTATTTGACAAATTGTATGAAAGATGCTATGGCCTTCATTTACATATTATTATTTATGCATGTACACTGCATATATTACGTACTTTTTTTTTCAGCTCTACGCTCCATCCTGCATATATCGAGGAAGGCAGCGGGAACCTACCGTCAAGACACTCTGTTTTTCACTTTCTGCCGAAATTTTGCGGTATTGCGTGACGAATGACGGAGCCCAACGCCGTGTTTTGTTTTGTAACCGAAGCGAAGAAGCCCACAGTAGTTATCGAACCCACAACCATACATTTACAGTCACACGCTTGCACCACTGTGCCTCGACGGCCTCTACATACACGTTATGTACGTCTACATTATATATTTACTTTATTAAAATATTTTTATGTTCTGAAAATATATACGGAAAAACATTTATAAATTCTATATCAGGAAAGTATTTGTTGTTACATTAGGAACATATGCTTAAAATAGCTACTTTTACTTTTACTATTACTATTACTTGATTATAACATAAAGATAAACATCAAATTAACTAAACATATTCACTATACAAAATTAATATCGAAAGAAGTTTCGTAATAATTGATGCATGGAATTGACCCCTATTTCATTTAAAGTGTATATAAAAACCCTTGACCTAAATAACGCCCCTTTAAACTACGCCTTATGTTATATTTTAACAGCTTATAATCGAATAAGAACAAAGAAAAATGTCTTCAAAATAGTTAATTCTGTGTTCAACGTAGTTAATTTACAATTTTATTTTTGCTTAAGCGAAATCCTCTAGAACAATATGGAATGATTTTAACATAAATAAGTAATGATAGCTGAAATTTCTTCGAAAAAATAAAATGTTTTTCAAAATTTTAAATAAATAATTGCGGCATTTATTTAATTTAAAATATATATATATATATATATATATATATATATATATATATATATATATATAATATAATATATATATATATAATATAATATTTTATTATTTCATAAATAATCAATAAAATAACTGATGTTATTTCAAATGTCAATAAAATAATGTTGATGAAAACATCGATTCATACTTAAAAATTCTAATCGTACTTAGGACAAAAGGCAAAGTAGACTATTGTATCGCTTAACAATGACGTATTTGCACAATTTGAAAAATTGCAGGAGACGCAATTATAACTTGAAAATATATATTGGCATATTTATTATTTTTTTTGTATAAAAAACTCCTATAACAAAAATTTCTAAAATTATATAAATAAACAAAAAAATTTTTAGAAGTTTATTACTACTAAAACTTCACTAAAACTTTACGTAAAAAAAGTCGTTTTGAAAACAGGTTTAATGAATATCTCTATATTACTGCAAAAAAATATTTTTTATATCTTTTTACTTTCAATATATTTGTAATTAATTCCATATAAATTATTCAAAATATACAATTTTGTATATTTTTTCACAAAAAGCCTGGCTTATCATAGCCTTGCACGCAACGCATAGAGTTAACGCGGCCTTGATAGGTTACGTAAGCGTCGCGCCTCGAAGGTCCTCTCGTCCTTGTAAAACCAACCTACCTCCCCCCACTCGTCCACGACTGGGAAACGTTAACCAATATTACAGGGATATTGTAAAAGTTAATTCTAGTTTATAATATATGTACATATATTTATATTAAAATAGTTGAAATAATCAATGGAAATTAAATAAATAAATTATCTTCCTAATTTTAACCTATCTTTTTTTACGTACGGAACTCACTTTGGTTCTTAATAACCTGACCATTTAGACATTGCGTACGTCCAAATATACATTATTAAGAACACAAAATATTAGCAATAATTCTAATTAGGTACTAATAATAATATTTTCATAATTAATTATATATAATTTTAATTAATTAAGGACTCGTAATGCAAATCAATAGAATCGATATCTTCTATATTATTCTTATCAAATGGTCTAATCGTGATCACGTGCTTGTATTAGAGGTTATCTAACTGCGAAGATAATTATTACTAGAAAATTCATCAATTTTTAAGTTTATACATTGTATGAATGTATCATTTTATATAACACAATTGATAAAATTAATTATAATGTTATTTATATAAAAAAAACCCTTCAATGCTATGCTCAAATTTCGATTTAATTTAAATATTAATTTCATTCCTTTACATTAAATATATTAAAACAAACTTATTTTAAAAGTATTTATTGCAAGATAAAAATGTAATAAATGTTGCAGTCAATTAGCATAATACATTCATAATCAAAACATAAATGTTAGATCCTATTTTTTGTTTCATTACTAAACTATTTTAAAACAAACAAAATAACGTACTAATAACAGAGACCTATTATATATAGCCCAAGGTTATTTATTATGGTAGAGAAAAGAGATATCAAACTCTACCATTCATTACGTAAGTAATCTACATTTTTACTAAGATATTAGTTCTAGAGTAAGTAGAGACATAGTGAGTAGTAAATAAATAAAGTTTATGAATGCGTTCAAAAGCGTGTCACCGCGCTCACCGCCCATTGGCTGTTCGTTCGGCACCGGAGCAGCGATAGAAAAATTGTAGGCGCCATAAATTGTGCCCGACCTTCATACCTACGCCGGTTGCTTCTTCCCAGCTACTAATAATTTAGGTTAATAACAAACAGATTAATAATACATCTACTAGTATAAGTGGATTTTCAATATAGTACGTTACTATGCTAATAATGAGACGTATAGTATTTTCTAGGTTAATTTCATATAGTTTGTTTCTAAATAATTATTTATGCTTAATTTCTTGAATAAAATATATTAAAAATAATGTATAAGTGTTGAATAATAAGGGACAAAGTGCAAGTGATCAACACGACCAAATGAATAACAATAAACGTTTGAAGTGACCGAAACTGCGTATCAGAGATGGAGTAAGGGTACCACAATATAGAGAGTACGTAACTACTTGTCGCGAGCCGCGCGGGGCGGACGCGAGGTAGGTGCTAATAGCTGACCACGGAGCCACATTGACAGTTTCTATGCAAATGTTTAATGCGTCGCAGGACCAGTTTTCGGCTCAAAGAGTGGTTCCGGACTTACCTACTCGCGCGCGCTATTCACGCCCATAGCTATTACCAAACATTACAGCTAAACTGGATTCCGCCGTGAATTCATTAAAATCATGTTCTACAACTCCGCAGGACCCAAATTGACGATCGTTAGAATGGACCTCATTATCTTATACGGCTCCAACACGAGCTATATTTTATGGGCACGAATTTGAAAAGTCTGGAACCGGTCGCGAAGATTGTGCAAAAAGCATTGTGATGCAACATAGGTGTGTAAAATTGAGGAAATACGGTTGTCTCATTATCAAGTTCAATAGCCCCAGAGCGACAGCACGTGTATGCAAAACCAGGGAAGCGGACGAAATTTGTGCAAAAATATCCTTTCAACTGAACATTTTAAGGCCTATACTTCCTTACCCCTAACTCACTTAATATTTATCGCATTCTGCGAGGTGTCAACACACATTTGTCAAAGGCTGTACACTCCAGTACTTTATAGTCCAGATTTACTTACAAGTGAGTCTGGCCGTTTACCGCTGGCCACTAACCGCACTAACGATGACAATCTAAACTATAAAATCATAGTTGATAAAAAGCAACAATACTTTCCTCGATTCCATGAATGTCAAATTCCACAGTCCTTGAGAATGTTTTAAAACAAAACCATTAGTGCTCCTAAAACTCAACACACACAAATATACATAGTCCGTATCACTGAGTGCGTGTGCGTGTGTGTATCACTGCGCGTATCACTGATTAGAGGAACACTGGCACTGCTGCAGTGGTGTCTCACTTCCGCATGTTGCAACGCGCGG
>JAATLQ010031252.1:68301-210605 GCA_013421005.1 Heliconius erato x Heliconius himera | reverse complement strand
ACCGCCGGGAGCCTCGATCGCGAATGCGACCGCCGAAAACTCCTCGCACCGTCCGAATGCAGAAAATTCGGACGCGCCGAGTGGGGGACGCTCTACGACTATCCGAAACTTGCGCGCGTACGTGCTGCGCTTCGCTATGAAAAAATCCAAGGTTAACTCGCGCTGCCAAAAAAAGACGTACGCAAAATGAAAAAAAGATGGCTAGAGCGGCGCCCCCCGCGGGCGTCGCGGTGCAGCCGGCTCTGCACACGCGTCTACCGCACTCCTAGATTTCCCGTGAAATCTAGTGTTGACTGTCAAATATACTACATATTTTACAGTCAATCAGAAACTGCAATCAATTTAAAGTGTAATTTTCAAATATAATTGTAAAATCAGTAGCACCGCAGTAAAATTTAGTCTTAAAATTTTAACCAAATGAAATTCATGTATCTACATACATACATAACCGTACTTCACAAGTGGTGATATCTACGCATAAACACAACCAAAACGATCCTTGCAATGACATAATGATGTACGGAGCTGATCTTAAATAACAATGCAGCCGAGCTATAAAGTGGCCTTGATATTAGTTCCTCAAACGATTGAGAACGTCTTTCTGTTCGTTCGTAGCGCGAGTACTTGAATAGAAACTATGCAATTGGTTAACAGTTAGATTTTCCTGTTGTATTTGGAATTATGTTGACGAATGAGGACACATGTTTAAATTAAGTATAATAAATTAATCAATTATATTTCAAGTTTCTTTTCAGAATTAAAGAATTTTTTTGGAAAAAAATTTAAGAATATGCAACGCAATGAAAATAATAATAAAATTAACTATAGGCTCAATTCTCTTATCAACATTAGCAAGGCCACGTAAATTACGATAACGAATCAGTATTAGAATACAGGCTGTCCTAAAATACAGACACCTGATCAAATCATTACATCATATTAAAAAGTAATAAAAGGTAACAACCATATGTATGTTACAATAAAAAACGTTATATTATGTTTCTCAAAGTAAAAATATAAACTTTGTTTAAGTTATTATCCTCGTTTATTAGGACATCAAATTTTTGCCCTGAGGGCCCCTTTTATGTAAAATCAAAAACATTAACATATACCATCTAAACGGATGCTCTTTCTTAGAGATAAAAATCAATTTAACGCATATGTTTAAGTAAACAGGCTTGATAGTAACTAGTTCCTTTAGCGGCCATTAAAGCTGTAAGACAGTTCTTTTTTGTAAATATGAATGTTTCACGGTGTTTATTTAAAATCAATAAATAAATGGTGAAATAAACATTTTAATTGAATTTAGTGTGATAAAAAAAGTTTTTTTTAAGAAAAACTGTTTCTGTGAACGTAGCTCTTAGATGATAAACTCTTTATTATTAACACAAATAACTTTAAGAAAATACATAAAGTAAAGTAAAGTATTTACACCTACACAAGGTAGATTTTTAACGGATTTCAAAAAATATTTTAAATATTATATATCTATATTATAACACAAGGCAAGTCTATATAAAATACGGCTCACGAATTTTTGAAGGGTTATCTAATCGCACTATCACGCGCTACGACTGCACTATATGAAGTTATCAGTTAGAATTTATTTCGCTACGTCTGAATACAATTGAATATTAGGATTGCTATTAGAATTCTTCATATGATACGCTTGAAATATAATACTTAATAATAATACATACATACATACATATGCACCTAGTAATAATACATACCTACTCATCGCTTCATTCGTTTTTTTTTTATTTCAATTTAGAGGTTCATAGTTAAAGTTTCATGTTAGAAAAGGAATTGGTCATGGCCCAGTAGTACAGCGAAATGGTTGTGGGTTATAACCCTTTTCTGTTATATTTAAATTATTATCGATTTAGTAGACAGAGCGCGGCGTTGAGATTGCCCACACAACGCCCAATGATTCGAAAACAGGGTTGGAGCGTCGTTCTCCATTTTCCACCTAATTCGAAACTCTTAAGACTTGAGAGAAGACACTTTTCTTCTCTTTCTTTTTTACTCATATGCGGAGAAACGTGTGAAGCAGATTTTTTCACAGATATAAAATCAAAATAACCTAAGAGCACCACAAAATCCAAAAGAAATGCAATAATTTACAATTCATTCAAATTATGCGAATTTTAAGCGGCTTACATCAACTTTCTAAAATATAAAAAACCGTGTTAACCTAAAAAAGCGTGTTGAAACTACTAATTAATAAATGTCTAATTACTATGACATTCATTTATATTCTACTTATTATAGATACTTAAAAAATAGAGAAAGATAATGTATTAAAAAACGTTTATTTTTAGATATTCAAGAGATGTTCATTATTAAATGTTATCTGACTTTCAAGAAACTATTTGAGCCTTTTTTTCTTGAATTTTTAGTATGAAATAACTGATATTTATTATTAAAAAAAACCGTAGCACCGATCAAGCGCAACTGAGGGTTGCAATTGGTTGAAATGTTTGGTTCTCGTTTGTTTTCATCTAAAGACAAATTGCGATGTACATAGAACAAAATACATACATATTTATTATTAAAAATGGGATAAATATAATATTTTGAAAGTGTCAGTGGTCAGAATTTTTGGCCCAAAATAAAGATAAAAAAATATTTTTATAGAAAACATATCAAAAATTAAACGTAGCTGGATCCAAACTGTTTTTGAAAGGTGGGATATTTTAGGCTAAAAAAGATTTTCATAAATTTCATAAAAATATATTTTTTATATAATTTAAGAGATGTGATGTGATAATATGGATTATTGGAACAGCTACCACCATATGAAAAGTTTTTAAATAATTATTTAATAAATACTTATTTAGAAAATTCCTAAGTGTGGAAAAATACTTTAAAAAATGTTTAAAAATCATTTAATAATTAATAAATTATTATCTAATTAATAATTTCCACAAGTTGCTTATTTTTAATGTTAACAGTTCTCACTATTAAAACAAGACTAAAATGTAAATCTGTGATAAAGGAGAGTCTCTATTTAAAGTCATATAATAGTGAATGTCAGTAAGTAGTTAGTTCCGTTCTCAATTCCTACTATGGTGTTATTTGTACTAAGTAGATATACAACATGTTTGATGTCTAGATCTCCCCGACACAAAAGAAAATTAGGGAACGACTATCTCCTTCAAAATATCGATATAAAGATGACTAATTTTAAATTACAATAATGTTATACATACTAGTGGCCCCCACGCGGTTTCTTAGGTGTATTCAGGGAAAATTTACTATGTTAGTATGGTTATCTATAATGATATGACACTTTATAAATCGTAATTTAAATCTTTTTGACAATTATCACAGAATGGCGGAGTAAGCAGAGAAAAAATTGTGTCAAAGCACTCCATACTCCACTTATCGTCCGGATTTCAATCTTATTCACAATGCAGGTAGAGCTTAACGCCACAATATTGATATTACCAAAATTGCATAAGTTTCATCGCCTTACACGCAATGGATTAACAGACAGAATATAACATATTCAATTCGTGAAAATAAAAAACCAGCCAAGTGCGAGTCGGACTCGCGCACAAAATCATAATCTACAAAGACATGAGATGTTGCATGGGGAAAAACACGTATGTTTTATGGGAGCCCCTTTAAATATTTATTTTATCTGTTCTATAGTATTTGTTGGTATAGTGGCAAATTAAATTTTATGAAAATTTTAATTGTCGAGCTATCACGGTTCATGAGATACAACCTGACAGACGGATAGCAAAATGCTCGGATTAAATATGAAATAAAAAATAGATACAAGATTATATATTGGAAAATTATTATTAAATATATTGGACATTTACAATTTTGTTTAAATAATAGTTATAAAAATAAAATAGTCCTAAATATAAATAAAACAAAATATAAAAAAAAAATCGTAACTTAAAAAAAACATAAAAGCTTTGTATTAAAACATAGGAGCAAACTTAGAAAAGACCAGTGAGTTTCCAAGCTTAGATTTCACTATATACATTCCTACTTATGTATTTAAATAAACATTCAAAGAATTAATACAAATCGTCTCATTATCTATCAAAAACTTACAAAAAAAAATAATTAAAATTGCTTAATATATAAAATTATATGAGAACAATCATAATATTTAACAATAACACATAATAAACATAATAGACAGCTAATCTTAAACTGACATGGTAAAAAAAATATCTTCAAAGTGCTCCCTAAATGACCGTCCCGCGAAATTAATGGTGGCAATAAAGTTTTAACGCGCAATCATTATCGTGCAAGTGGCGCGAACTACCGGCGATATTTGAATAACGCCGTTACTCGTTATAGGCGTCGTTAGTCGTTACCGATATATAGTGTATATAGTTTTGTAGTAAGACTTGGAAACTTATTAATATTTAATATATTTTATCGATGGTTGCGCGTTCAATTTCCACTCGAGATTTTTTTTTATTTTCATTTTCTCGCTCTAGTAAAAATACAAAGCACGGTGTTGAGTTCCACCACAAAAAAGTGGGGCAAGTCTCAACACTAGGTTCCCTCTGTCTACCATGCTATACGCAGGGCACAATGTAAAGCTGAATGGCTATTAAAATTTGAATATTAAAATTTAAGTAATAGAAATATATTTTTTAAAATTAGTAAATTTGAGAACTTAATAGAATAGTAAGCTTTGTTTCTTTACAAGATTATGAAATTTTAAATAGCTCTAAAATTATTAATATTATAAAAATACAAAAATATTTTCTGATATTTGGAAACCAAGATTTTGTTATCATCTGTTATCAAATAGTTTTTTCGCTCCTTTAACTATATAAAATAATTTAAGTGATTTCCGCAGAATTTTCGAGATATTGCGCGTAGAGCAGCAAGTTCAACGGCACTTTGTCGATCAGATCGAGGAGATGAAAATAGTTTAAAATATAACTATACCACCGAGTGGAGATCGAACTCACAACCTCATTAAGAATAACAGATGAAATAAATATAAACAAAGCAATATTGCTGTCACTCAACACGCAATGCCTTCAGTATTCGGTAGAAAGTGGAGGACGGAAATTGCTTAATAAAGAACGGAGTACTACGTTTCCAGATTTTCTCTAGCTACTATTCTATTTTCGGGATACAACGTGAAGCTAAAAATAATAAAAATATTGTACTGTATGTGGAGAACAAAGTCACTATACTATGCCATAAACACCTCTCTGTTAGTCCTAATATAGAGCAGATACGTAAAGCTAAAAAATCTTTTATTATATATTTGTTCAAAAAGTGTATAATGTATTTGATCATTTTAAATAGTACTTATGATTAAGACGAGTACATTTAATGCAAACTTTTGTCATGTTACTTGTTAAAGCTAGCTAATATAATTTATAAAATTATTAAAGCCTGCTGACTGCTCTTACTTTTTAAGTAAATCTATAAATCTCACTTTTCTAAATAAATTAGTGCAGTATGTTGTTTGCATGTTAACAATTGGTTATATTTCAAATATTTATGTATTAATATTAGTACAATTTAAAATTGGACAAATAAAAGACACTTTTAAATTTCACTACATATGACTACTATATTATGCACTAAAATACTTAAAATGAGGCAAACCTTTAATATATAATTAACCTATAGAAACTAAATACGTATAAATATACATTAATATAAATAAATTTTCATGCAAAGAAACAATAAAAATTAATAACTAATTAAATTCAAAGAAAAAAATCGTCATCCATTCAAAGAAAATGTTAAGATCCACATAAAACCACTGTAACAAGTTTTTACTAAAACTGAAACATAAATAAGACACAATCACGACAACACAAAAATAAACATATCACAGAAAAACAAACACACATGAGCCACACTGAACACGACCATTACTCAATCAATGGTATGCACGTATATAGGTACACAAAATGAACTTACGTGAAGAGGTCCGTCAATACGCCATGTACGTCTGGGCAGCTAGGCAAGGCCGGCAACGGAACGCCCGGGGCACAGGCGGCACAGGCACAGGCACAGCGCGGACGCGCGGTATCGAGGAAGTCCGGACTAACTGTCAACGCTCGTGCGGAAATCGGGCGGCGGCAGGCCTAGGGCGCAGGCGCGGGCCGCCCGTCAACAGCCCTGCAGCTACCACCCCGTACCTACCCTTTAAATCGAACGTCATATCCCGCCGTTCCCACCCCGCGCCCGCCCTGTAATTTCAGACCCTAAAAAATGCATTGCGTAACGGTTCCGAATTCCACGCTGTTTGCCCGATCAATTATCTACCTGCGCCGAACAATGCGATGATAGCCTGTTAAATTGTACCTTCCATTTTCGATTATTTTATCTAGGAAACGTTTTGTGACGCACAGTTCACAGCTGTGCTTGCTATTAGTTGCGTGTAAGAAAGAATTTTTAAAAAAATGTGTCTGTGAATATACAAAATAAAAATATATCTTACAAATTAGAGATCTTATATAACTCTTTTACATTTAATGTAAAATGGAAGCAAATAAATTAAATATATCTAGGCATTTAAGAAATATATTTTAAAAAATCCTGTCAACTTATATTATTTACATTCATATTCATATTTGAAAACTAGAAAAACTAAAATTGCATTTTGCTCTAGAAACAACGTTGGCAGTGGAATTTTTGATTAGATTGAATCAAGGGAATTTAGCCGTGCTCCAATCGGTGAACATTCAATTTGAATACATTACTACAACCTTACGCAGTTCGCTTTAATATTTAATGTGCTACAAAAAATATTGCTCCTAAACCAGTCGTGACTTCCGAAGGTTTTTAAATTTTGCAGTGACCATGACATTTTCGTAGGACCTCATCTACCCTCTAATTATAATTGTGAACTGTTTTTGATTTAAATATACGCATTTACTTTGCAAGGTAAAGAAATGATAATCGTAATTTTTATATAAAATAATATAAAAATATTAGACGTTAATTGAAAATTAATCAAACCTATTTGAACAAGTATCAAGCAATATTGATTTGCTGTTTATACAAAATTTCATCAATTCGGTTATCATTATCAGCCTGGTTGACAAATTCATTATACAGACAGACTATGAACAGACAGACAGACTATAAATATACATTATTGACATCTACCTATAAGCCGTATATGAATTAATTTGAAAAAGATTCAATTCTCTGTTTATGATTGACCACCCTATGTTAATTAACTTGTCCTATCTTGTAAAATCAGTACAGTCCTGCGTAAACGGAACCTATTTAGCCTAAAGGCAGTATTCGATTTTAACAAACTGATTAATTCTATCGCATACATTCTCTATAGAAGGTTGCCCTTTCATTTAGATATAATACCAAAATTTATACCTAATTATTTCGTTCTATTAATTATTACAGTGTGAAGCTGAAAAAAAATATTAAAAAGATTTTTGTCAGTAGTGTGCGTGTGATCAAAAATTATAGTCATCTGTATTACGTACACTCACTCATATAAAATAAAATATATAATATATTACTAATTTATAATGATGTGCAAAGTCGATGAGTGCAAAATGTTCGTCCGCATAAACGTCTTATAAATATATTACCTGCTAATTTTCCTTTAAACTATTCACATTTTACTTAACGTCATAATAGCTTGACGTCATAGAACTTCCCGACAAAGGGCGGACTGCGGAAATTGGGTCACCGTAATGAATGCAACTGGAGTACTCTTGAAATAAAAGTAATAAAGCCAATTCGCTTTACATTATTAGCAATTTATAAGCCTTGGTTACTACTAGTGGAAGTTGTGGGTTCTCTTTCTGCCCTGCGTAAATATCTATTTTCAGGCATGGTTTCCAAACATTAATAAGCATTTTTTTAAATTCATTATACTATATTATAACGTAATATGATTCTTTAAATCGTGATAATGTGCGTAATTTTATATTTTTATGTAATAAGAATAATGTTACATAAAACAATTTATAATAAGTTTTAAAGCGCCCATTCTCGTTTCCTTGATATTACATACTGTATCTATCTATATATCTTAAATTAACCGATACCGATAGTTCCGCTAAATTCATTGTCATGTCCTGATACGCATTCTAAAGAGAATTGATTCTTGATAAGTCAATACAAAAGCCAAGTACGTTCACTTAACTTCAATTTTTAGAGTCCCGTACCTACAAAGGAAAAAACGGAACCTTGATTGAATCACTTTTCTCTACAACACCATCAAAAGACCAGCATTTATAACATATTTTCTACAAAATCCATATAGAGTACCTATAGAGTACCCGTGGACTTATCAATATGAAATTTGGCACGAGTACTTATAATAAAAAAAATCTTAAAATTGAATATTTATAGCTATTTCATAGAAAAATTATAATAAATCAAATTTGTAGGTCATTTAATACAAAAGCAGTGCAAACACTCGCAAATTTGGTTTGTCAACTATAATAAATTGTACTTCCCGTTAATACGTACGTACTACAAATTGCTACGGAAAGCTCGGTGGGCAAGTACGACTCGCACTTAACCGTTTTTTTTTTTTCATAATTTTTTTTTTATAAAAGTAGATACTATATTCAATTAAAAACAAAAATGGATTAATCTTGTAGAATCATCACCCTAATAACACTACAATATAATTGCTATACTAGAACAAAGGACGTAGTGGAAACCAGGTCACCATGGCTGTAACGAATGCAGCCGGTGTGCTCTTTCTAAAATAGCTCGAGCCCCCATAACTGGGTCACGTGATGCGTCTTCAATCAATTGACTACTACTATATCTACGTTTCTTTACAAATCAATTTGCAAAGAAACTGTATGTATGCATGCTTGTATGAAAAGGTAGTATTAATTAGAATGATCACTAGTTTTTAGGCAATTTCATTCGCTTGTTGAAAGATGTATTAAGTTTAGTAAAGTTGAGGTAATTATAAAAATATTTGACTGTAAAGTTCTGACTAGACTAAAGACTGTGACTGTGACGCCTTCATAGACAAAACGCGGTATTGAGTACCGCCACTCAACACGCAATGTCTAGAAAATTGGGCGGAAAGTGGGAACCGAAAAGGTTAACACTAGGTTTCCTTTGTCTATATTGCTATGAGGAAAATAGCGTAGATTTCGTTTGCATTTATTTTAATACGACTTAGTCTACTCCTTTTCATCCATAGTAAATAAACACAGCATGCATCTGTTGGAAAACTATCGACCTTTCGTATGTAGGTCAAAGTATGCGATTTTTAGATACGTTTCTTTTTAAATGAATTGGAAGTGTTACAATAACGTTAGTTATTAATTTATTATTGACAGATATATGAATTATTTTTTAAACTTGTATTTGAGGAATATTTAGGTACTCAAACGCATTATCTTTTAAAAATTGTTATCGCTTGTACGAGTAGCGCTAGTGTTAGTAATGTCACAGTCAGTTCTCCGTTTTCCATCCGTATTCGAAACCTTGCGTGTTGTCTGGAAGAACTTAACTAAATACATTAAAAGTCAAATAACATAAACAGAATAATATAACACTGTTCCTTTGTCAATTCTAAGTGTATCTTAAATGTCTCCTATAAATTATCAGATACATTTTTTTTCATATTCCATTATCTAAGGTAAACTATCGTGTTGTGTTATGTACTTAGGTCTATCCATTAATTAGGACCCAGGTGTGGTTTTAGACCGTTCTGAACCCAAATGTCAAAGCTAAATTTCAACAAGCTATATTTTCCTTTATGAGACGTCGCCTTTATATATTTTTGAGTTTACACGATATACCTTTTATGTATTAGCTAGCTAAATGCTCGCGTCTTCGCCCGTGCAGTTTTGAATTATCTCAGAAAATATTTTGTCACGATAAAAAGTTATAGTAAATATCAACAATGTTCAATATTTATAAAGACAAGACATTTCATATTATACACTTTCGACTCTTGCTTACTCCCTTAGGGTTGGATTTTTCAACATTTGTTTTTAAAGTAGTTCTGTATCCACTCTCTGTGTCTCAATGTATCTTGCTAAGTCCGAAATAAAGCCGCCAAATTTACATAGAGGTAGGTATATTATAAACAAACACTTCTTCGAATGTTATTTGAACTCAAAACTCGATAGTTTTGAGTCGATGAATCAATCACATCTAACTTACGATAGTTTCAATATACGTATACATATAATTTGTCGCTACAATAACGGGTAACGGGTAAATAACGTTTATCAAGACACGCGCTAGCGTGTTCAGCAAAGTTAAAAAGGTGGAAACGCGCAATATATTTTTACACGAATAATTTCAAATTACTTTTGAGCTCCTTAGAACTCGTAAGTCAATAACTTTACATGCATGAAATTTAGCGCATTTGTTAAAACCTCCATCCAGCATCACGTTGTATCTGTAGGCAGCAGGAACCTAGTATTATTACACTCCGTTCGCCACTTTCTGCGGAATTCCGGAAGCATTGCGTGTTGAGTAACGGAACTCAACGCCGCGCTTTAGCGTTGAGTCTAAACTTGTGATTTATATAAAATTTCAATAATTTATCTCAAATGGATATTTAGAGCGACTAAAAAGTTAAGTATGAAAATTAGATCAAAGAACGTAGGAAAAAAACGAAGTATTCATGATTAACAGTCGTTATAAAAAGTAATGATATTGTATAAAAAATATAATGTGACGTGAGTACCAAGTTAAAAGTTAAGTAATGCGTCTTTCTTAGCTTTACCGACAAAATTATGGGAGATAATATGGGTGATGAGTTGTGTTCTCGGATATCGGATAGAATCGGGATAAAATTCAAAGTCAAAATTTTACCTCCAGGCACAAATCCAAATACAAAACTCATAGTTCACTAACTTGCAAATATAATAAACCCTGTAAGTAAAAAAGTCGAAGGAAATTTAGAGCTTCAATTTTATCTCGAGTGAACACAGAACTCGGCACCTACATAAATCTTTCTCTTTATTTTGTCAGTGAAGGCGACACCGACGAATTACTTTTAACTTGGCTCTCATTTCACATTCATGTTTTTTATAGGATTATATTATATTCAAGTATTACTATTTCCATATATTTAGAAAAAAATTAAGTATATTAATTATTTAAGGTATATTAATTATTTAATATTACATTTTTATTTGCACCCCTGTACGCTGTACCCCGCAAATATCAAGGAAGGCAGAGGGAACCTAGTGTTAAAGCGTTTCGTTCTTACTAAGACACTTCCATACCCCACTCTACCTTGTTTTCTTGAGGCATTGCGTGCTTAAAGACAGAACACAACTCAACGCTGCGTTATGCCTCGTTACCAGAGCGAAGAAATTAAAATATTATTTTTCTTTTTGTCTTAAAAATAACAATATAATATCATATAATATTTTCAATACAATTAACTACTATGAAAATCCAATTTTACATTTTAAACTCATAAAATCTAAATTACAACTTCAATATGACGTCACGTAATATTAAAACATACTAACAAATCATATAATATTTCCAAAATATTCAAAACAACATAAAACCTTAAAAAATCGTGTCTAAAAATATTATAACTTAAATTACAACTGAATTCAGTTAGCATTCACTGCAAAAAATTACATTGTTTCATTTAGCTGTTACACAGTACACACAAACAAACACACACACACACACTCAAAGAAATAAATCCGCGTTCAATTTGCATAAACCCAAATAAGTTATCTACGGATGCGTGTAAGTACAGTGGGCAACGAGGGTATTAGTTCAATACAAACCAATATAGCCTTTATGTTGTTACAGCTAAGACTTAGATGATTGAGGTCCGTAAATGCGGCGCAGTGTACATCGCCTATGGGGGCAGGGGACGGGCGAGGAGGCGGAGGCGCTAGTGCGCAAATACGCGATGACTGCATACAATGACTGCCAAACATCGCATCCAGGGGACAACTCCGCGGCACGTGTAAGCACAGTGCCGAACTTCGGGCCGCAAGTTTTTTAATGCACTGGTAAATTATATAGACAAATGTGAGATACTAACAGAGCTAAATCTGTGAAAAGTGACTAAGACTAATAAACTGCGAATTTTAGAAAGTTATGCGTACACAAACGGCCAGTAATAGCTATCTTATTCATAACCCGTCATAACAAAACAGAAAAATTTCCAATACAGCCCTGTAATCGCATTGTACGATAACGTCATTCACGCACACACTCAAGCGTAGCCGAAATTCGTGGATGTACTTTTCTAGGCGGCGTTGCTGTGTGCGCCGCAGTGCTGGTGACGGCGCGACAGACATATGGCAGAGCCGCGGGAGGGAACGGGACAGAGAGATATTGTATAGCTTATATAACGCATTATTTTTATAATTAACAAGCAAAATTTGAGAGATACGGCGCTGCGACCCTGGAAGCGGCCAGCGAACTCAACACGAAATTTGCACAGATCAAATGTGGGCGACCTCGGGCGACTAGTTGCACACCGGCGCACACAGACACACCAGCTACACTACAGCCGTGCAAGAGGAAAACTCTACTTCCGTATCATCGAGCAACCTTCCAGTTTTCATGCACCGTATCGATCGGGGCACCTGCGGCCTTTGTTACGCTGAAAACTCGGCCGCTTCGAAAATTATTTTGTGCATTGACTCTATCGTTGTTATGTTAGAGTACGTAGACCTTGATTCTGTGTAACATTTCCTTTCGAACAGTTTTTCTGTAGTTTCCGTCATCAAACAAAAAGTAAAAACTAATCTGAACAAGTTACA
This sequence comes from Heliconius erato x Heliconius himera, assembly GCA_013421005.1. Classification (NCBI taxonomy): domain Eukaryota; kingdom Metazoa; phylum Arthropoda; class Insecta; order Lepidoptera; family Nymphalidae; genus Heliconius; species Heliconius erato x Heliconius himera. Next base: position 197,886 of record JAATLQ010031252.1, on the reverse strand, counting down.
TTAATAAAAACGGCTATTAAATACGCTTTAATGCATTCAAAAATGACGTTGGTAACGTTTACACGTGTCAATCAAGAAACCGGCCATTTATATTTAGATGCAGGCTTATAAACGTTCGAACTAGATTTCAAAGAAACAAAAAGTCAATCTGCATACATCCTTGTACTAGCCGAGAGCGGCTCGCGTTAGTTGCTAAAAGTATCTTGTACTTTTCTAGGATTCTCCATACTAATTGTAATTTCACCTGTATACCAAACGTATATTATCAATCGCGGCCGACCGGTTCTATGTCACATCCAGAATTTTTAATCAGATTTCTTCGTGACACGATTACTTAGCTAATACTATGTGTATGTATGGCTAAGGACTGTTTACAATATCAAAAAACTGCATAATAATACTTTTGTGTAATTCTAAATTATTATTCTAATTCTCTATTTCCCTATTTTCCTATTTTCAGTCCATATGTACATAAAATATTTGATATTAAAAGTTGTTTTTTTTTTGTACTATTATGAGCTAGGTAGTTAAACAAAACATAAAATCTAATTACGTCTATGTTCTTAATATCACGTATTGAAATGAAAAATGGAAAACGGAAAATCTTTTATAAATTGCAGGATATATATTTTTGGGATTATATTTTTAAGTGTTATTTATTACAAACTTATTTTTTAGGATTTAACCACAAAATAAATAGTTTTCAGATTTTTTCATGAACCTATAGATGCCAAATTTCATAATTCTAGGTCAACTGGAAGTACCCCATTAATTTTGATTTCTTCATAGTGTCGAAACACGCGTTTTTACGATATAAACGGCCATATATATTATTTTAAATAAATATAGAAATACGTGTTTTTCAGGAAATCATGGGGCCGTAGATCTAAATATATGGTTTGAATTACAACTCGATATCTCCAATTATTCCTAAGATAAAGGCCTTTGACAGACAGACAGACAAACAGACAACAAAGTGATGTTATAAGAGCTCCTTTTTTCCTTAAAAGGTACGGAACCCTAAAAATATAATTTAAATGTGATATTGATGAAATATAAGTATATGCATAATATTTCCAGCTCGGCGTTGATTTCCGCCACTCAACACCCAATGCCTCCAGACGTCGGCGCAAAATGGAAAACGAGAGTGTCATAAAAGGAACAGAGTGTCTATGAACGCTAGGTTCCCTGCTTCCCACTGCCTACCGTCCTATGTGCGGAATACATGAAGCTAAAAAAAGTAAAGTAAACATATAAAATATTTCTTTATTATGACTGTAAAACAATCCCGTTTTTAAATGCTTCACGTATGGTTTTTCTTTTTACCAATAAAAAAATATTTAGATACACGCTGTAAGTAAAATTTTCAATCACATTTTTTACATCCATGCTGGTACGTAAAGTGATGGATGATGATTTGAAAAACTATAAAATTATTAAAACTGGTCAAAGCAAGATTGACTAGCTAGTAAAATAAAGAACATACTCGTATAGGCAATTTGATGAATAAACCTGTTTGAGCCGTTATGGAAATAACCACATTTTGCAACTCATATTCATTAGTTAGTTCGCGTCGTTGTGCTACTATCATTTCACAATTCCATAGTATTATTGTTAAATAATTGTTCCTCTTTGTCGATGGTGAAGTGTTAAATTTTTATAACTAAAAATTTAACACCTTCCTTCATCTGATGTTGACTTGGTTTTTAATTTTTAGTACATTTACTGCAACGTTATTTTGTTTCTTTATATTTTTTTTTTGCTTCACTCTGTATCTCAAACATGGCAGGTTAGGCAGAAGAAACCTGAGAATCTAGTATTAAGACACTTCCGTTCAGTACTTTCTGCTGATTTTTCATACATTGCGTGTTGAGTGGCGGAACGCACGCCTAGCTTTGCATGTTACCAGAGCGAATACACGTAAATATATTTCCCCGAATGGGAATCGAACCCATAACATTACATTCGCACGCTTGCTGTCTGACTTTCTTTACAATATAAGTCTGTTTAAATTATATTTGCACATATATCATTTTGACAGAAGAACTCCAAGAACTATTCCCCGTTATCGTTGCGAACTTCCAATCCATACTTGCTCTTAATCTCTAATTTATCTATCCTTTAATTGCCTAACTCTTTGGAGTTCAGATCACCTATATGACTATTACTATATTCTGTTGGTGTTCTTCAAAGACAGTGCACTAAAGAAATCGTCACATTCTTCGTCTGATGCTAAAATTGTAGGTGCGTAGCACCACGATGATTATCTTTCGGGTTCTGATGCCGAAACGGACAGTAATGATTCGTTCTGATGTTTTTCCAGTCTAATAGGCATTATGTGCGTGTGTCAGTTTCTTCAATCAGGTCGACTTCAGGTAAGCAATGGATTAGCCTTCCACTCCTCTTGCCCAATACGGCGGGGCTACCGCTACCACCTAAGAGCCTATAAGCAGGCTCGATTTTTTTCGGGTATCCTCTCTAACGAGTTAGGTCTATATTGAGGTGCAGCATATTCGATTTTCTTTCTCCCTTACACCTCCAGGCTATACAAAACAAACAACAAAACTCAATAAAAAATTATATATGGAAGAATGAAGAATAAATAATCAAAGGTTTTTTTTTCCATCGAAAGTTACGTCTATATTTGTAGGTTTAAATAATTGTTTATGTTTAACAAGGCCCGTAAAGAAAGAATTTCTCGGAATATCTTATTAAACCGCATTTGAAGTACGGAATGAAAATGACAATTGTATAAAAGACAATTAAAACATCATAAATGTAGCCTAGACATTATATAACTAATCAATCAATTAGAGGCCAGTCATAGCGCAGTGGCACAAACATGCGACTGTAAAAGTTACAGGTTACATTTAATATTTTTATTTCCTCGCACAGGTAACGAAGCAAAGCAAGAGTGCATGTTGAGTTCGGTACTCAACATGCAATGCCTCCAGAATTCGGCGGAAAGTGTGGAACGGGAGTGTCTTAAATGGAAGGGAATGTCTTTATACTAGGTTCCCAGGTTTCCTCTGCCTACCCTGCTATATGTGGGATACAGCGTGAAGCTCAATAAAAATAATTTAACGCTACGATATTAAATTATGAAACTGATATGCAACATTTATACTTTAAAGATATTTTCTTGTTTAATATTAGTAATAAACACAATTGCGTTATCACAAACAGTGAACTCTATACAAATGTTATCTGAATTCCGTGTTCTCGGAAGTGATTTATTATTTTTAAGAAAAGTTAAGAAAAAATATACGTTTTCTCTATGTTTATTTTCTTTTTCAGCTCCACGCTTTATCCAAATTTGGAAGACTTCAGATTTGTAATTTAAAAGAATTCGAAAGAGATTTCCAAAGACCGCCTAACTTCAATTCATAAATTGGCAGAATTCAACGCCACACCAGTGCGGGGAAAAAAATAATAACTAATTCTGTTCTAGATTAGAATTTAGATTTTAGTTAGATGTTGTCCCACAGTATCATGATTGATCAAATCTTGTATGTTATGTTTGATAAAGAAACACATAGATAGAGTCATAATTTGTATATTTTATAAAATTATAATTGATTGAAGTGAATAACTGCGTACTTAGCATAGTCTTAGCTTCGAATTTCAGTAGAAAACTCAGTAAAAAAATTGTATCAGTTCGATCGGTCTGACCATGTGTTAAGTACAGCCATTCAATACAAATGATTTCTGATTGTTTGAAATATATATATATTTTGACGAAGTCCTAATTATACCTTGGAAAATTTTTATATATTTTTCGTGATTGAAGTGATTTGAGCCCACATCTAACGTGCATAGATCATTTCACACAAACTCGAAAAAAGAATACGTACGTTTATAAAAAAAGTATTTCTTTAAAAATACTGATTATTGTATTTTAAACACCAAATAAATATATTTACACTATTAGACCCACAAAATACATTTTTACAATCACTAACACGAAGAAAAAAAAACTAAAATAGCAGCTACTTAACAATTATAATTAATGCATAGAATAATCACGCAAATGCGTTAAGTTGGAAACCCACCGCATACGATCGAAGCAATCTATGATCGCGTGAACTCGTTCTCGACCCTGAACCTGCCTTCGTAGGTTGACGTCACCTCCCAAAACCGACCAATTGCATAATGTTTGGGCGTTTTTGTACCATGTTACCGTACCATGGTGTGTATAGTTTTGTAACGAATAGAAATTGTATTTTAGTATAAGTTGTATTTTTTAACCGATTACGGGTCGCAAATTAGTTATGTGTTTTTCAGTCTATGGTTGTTTTTTTTTAGCTTAAGACTGAATCGCATTTAACAAGGTAGGCAGACGAAAACTAATATTAAGACACTTAGTTCTCCACTTTTCATTCTTATTAGAGACTGAGATTATTTCCTCGAGAGGAATCAAACCGACAACCGTTGAGTTTACGGTCGGCTGTCACTGCTGATTCACTATGATGCTGTATGTCAAAATAGCCACATATATGTCTGTACGTATATAAATCTGTTCCCACTGCCGACCGTTAATCCTAATAAATCATAGGGATTTTTTCTTTTGTTTCTATGCAGTCAGCTTTTTTAAATTATTTATGGCGTTCCGAATGTGCCAGTTAAGCACAAATCTTTTCGCCAATGTCAGGTTGTATTTTTAGGCTTTTTTCTTTTGTTTTTATTATAAGTACTAACTTCGTACCAAATTTCCTAACTGTAGGTCCATGGGAAAGGTTGTGATTACGCATCGAATTTTATACAAATTGCACGATCAAATCGATGTATAATTAATACTCGTATCTTTTGATTGCGTTGACTTAGAAGCTTGATTTTTTACTAAGATGAAGAATGGTGATCGGTTCTGTTTTTACCTTTTGAGATAGGATACCCTTAAAACCAATGAAATATAAGTTAGGAGGATTCCGTATAAATTTTAAGATTGTAAGTCAACGGGAAGTACAACCTAAAAAAGTTAATAAACCTGAGTTTGTGGCAACTTCGTCAACGTGGATATTTTCTACTTGCTCATTTTTGCTTATGATTCTATGTTTATACATAAATTTCTCTGAAAATAAAAGTAATGTAGAGACGATCTTATTTAATGAAATCTGGTATATTTCAATTTAGGACAGACAAAATTTCATCAAAATCAGTTCAGTTGTTTTAAATATCCCACCCGGTTTAATTTATTAAATAACATTTATATTTTAATACTTTCACGGCAGCGTAGCGTCGACTGAGGTAGGAGAGTAAAATTATTTATTTGAGTAAAATCTATATTTTTTTTTATATATACTGTGCACATATTAATGTTTGCCTAATTAAAGAAAATAAATCAACAAACATCTTATAGACATAAGTGATCATTATGGAAAAAATATTCTTAAAATTCTTAAGCATATTAATAACGAATACGTTCATAAGGAAAATAAACAAGTACATATCTATCTTAAAATATTTCAGATTCAAAATAAAATCTTTTATCAAGAAGATTTCTCGTAAGATAATAGAATAATATGAAAGATCACTGTCATGATTCATACAAAACTGTGTTGTTAATATAATATAGCAGAATCTTTTTTTTATTTTAACCAGACCGAAACAAAGTGACACTACTGTGCACTTAACATACAGGCATTGTTTTTACCAAAAATGTAATTTAAATTGCATTTAATGTGCGATACATGTAGTTTTTAAGTATGCAACAAATCACGTTGTTTTGGTACTCATTTTTTTTAATTTCCCACTGTCTCCCAAATATGATAATGGGATAATCAGAGGGACCCTAGTGTTGATACACTTTGTTCCACATTTTCCGAAACATTTAGAGTTAAGAACCAGAACGAGAAAATAAAAATAATTAATTTCCCTACAGAGATACTAACAACATAAATAAAGTTGTAAGAAGTGTATAAAAATTTCGACGTAGCTTGATGAGAACGTATGGCTCAGTAGTCAGAGCGCCTAGTCGGTTTCCAGGAGGCGCAGGTTCGAGTCCCGCTACGTTCAAATTTTTATACGTTTTCTAAATAAATAATAATTAATTTGTTACGTGGGTACTAAACAATATATAAATAAAAAAAGACTAATATAAATCTCAATTTTTCTAATCTTAACTATGCAAGTAAAACTTTGAGATTAATTCAATTTCCTGCAAAGCTGTAGCAACGGCTATGCCTAGGTATATACAAACGACACCTCCACCAAATAAAGCATTTTTAAACTAAATTTGTATGCACACGTCGTATATGAACACTTCCTCATGCGTTCATTACTAGGCACTGACAAATGCCGATAATTTTAATGATTAACGCACAACATTGTTCTAGGATGAGTCAAATGTCCATAGTAGGTTTCAAGATTGGTACTGGAAGTATTAAATTTAGTTTACAGAACCTTTGCTTTTTTTATTTTTATGAAGTAAGTTAACATTTATATGTATAACTAGCGACCCGCTCGCGGCTTCGCCCGCTTTAACTACTGAATTATTCATATAATGTACCTATGTTTGCAAAACCCTTAAGATTACTAATGTGAAAAATATTTAAACCTTAATGCAACCCGTATTTTCGTAGTCCCAATAAGGATGTTCCAATTGTTTAAAAAAACACACTTAAACAAATGACACAAACAACAGAAAACTTTGACGAAAGAAATTATAAACAACAGACTACCTACTATTCTCTTACCCAAAAATACTTAACCGAAAGATGTAACCAACTATGTCGCGTTGAAATACATTATAATTATTGGATAACTCCAAAATACGCGCAATCGCTTCTAAATTAACTTTGCTATAGGCCAGGCGCAGAATTGAAGCATTCTCTCGTCCATCTCCGTAGTAGCTCCGAACGACATCTGGGCGTTGACTCACTATGAAATTGGAAGGATTATCAAATGTCATCTAGGCGGTCAACTCAGTCAGGAGAGACCCTCGGTTTCCTGAGGGAGGCCCATCTTAAACGACCAAGGTTCAATGCAAGGCTCATGAGTCGGATTTAGAGGAGAATAGAAAGTCCCTCGAAAGTAGTCTTACGTCTGACTTTGGGCGGCCGGGTATGCAGGATTTCTCGTTGAGTGATACTCACTAGGGCGTTGTGATGTCATCAGTGTATAGTGCGTTGAGAGCAGGTGATAAAATGCTGCCCTGGGGAACAACGGCAGCGATCAAGTCGCTGCTAGACCTCGAACTCTCAATTCTCACGCAAAATGTCCTGTCACTGTGGCAGGGAGGCAAAGACATGCGCGACGTGCTGGGGGGAGCCGGCTCTGAGCAATTAATGAAGTAGGCCCGGGTGCCAACGCGGTCAAATACGTGCGCTACGTCGAAGAAGACTACTATTGAACTCTCCTTTCGGTTGATCGCTGTTGCGGCGTAGTATAACCAGAGTGGTATAGTCGCTTGCCAAACTGCTCGCTTCGTGGGTGGATGTGCGACTGGAGAAGTGAGAGGAATAACTTCTCGAACAGCTTGGCGACCGCGCTAAGGAGGGTTATAGATCGGTATCCCTCAGGCTGTGGGCTCTTCCCAGCCTTGGGCAACATGATAATCAAGCCTTTATCCCATACCCGGGGGAAAAAAGCCAGGCGGGTGCGGCGGATCCATTTTTATAAGCAAAAGGTTGCGGGGCGCGGGGGGACGCGTGGTGGGCGGTACCTAAAGGTAATTTTTTAGTACCGTAATTTTAAATCTGTGCTACTAATCTTCTAAAGTACTTATTGAAATGAAAAACAGTAAACAACATTTTAATCTATATTAAATGGCCAAAAGATAACTAATATACTAATAGATATATACTGAAAGTAAGGGTTAAACATGAGTCGATATAGCTTTTCTCTAAAACTATTTGTAATTTCGAAATATTGTAAAGAGCAAAGTTTATCTTTGTTTAACGTAGAAAATTAATAACTTATTTAAAAATATAAGGATTAATATCATTATGGGCACACATCCCTTACAATAAGAAAATATATTTCAATTATCATCTAATTTCCGTCTCCTCTACGCTTTCATTAGTAAGACTTAAACGATTTTTATTTGCATTTCTTGTTCTACGACCTATGCACGTCTTTTTCATGGCGTAATTAAATTAAAAAAGGAAATGTTTAAAAAAGTAAAAAATAATAATAAAAGAACAGAAGAAGAGTAAACAAAATAAACAACAGGATACTTAAACGAAAGAAATGATAAACAAAAGACAACCTACTATTCTATTAATGAAAAAAGATGAAACTACATATATCGCGCTGAAATAATACATTAAACTCTAATTATCTAATACGCACAATCGCATCTAAATCTACTTCGCTACAGGGCAGGCGGAGAGACGGGCGCGGCGGACGCATCGCGGGGCGCGAGGGGACGCATGGCGCGTGGCGAGCCGTTTCGCAGCAAGGATTTTTTGATATTGTAACAAGTTCTAAACTACTTATTAAAATGAAAAACAGTAAAAGACTGTTATGATCTACATTAAATGGCCAACATAACTAATATACTTATTTATATGCTTTATGAGTAAGGGATAAACGAAACATGAGCCAAATCTGAGGTTTATAGCCGGCGCGATGTGTCAATAATTAAATGCGTTTTTCTCTAAAACAATTCGTAATTTCCAATTAGTGTAAAGGACAAATTTTATCTTCGTTTAACGTAGAAAATTAATAAAGTATTTAAAAGGATAAGGATTGATACTATTATGGACAAACATCCCTCACAATAAAAAATATATTCAAATTACTATTTTTAGACAGAAATATGCTCACTGTATGTTATCCTTAGAAGATACAAATATGCTGTCGCTGACTTTTTTGTAGATCTTATTAAGAGGAATAATACTGTAGTACATTGTTTTCATCTAGGATTTACCATTAAAGCAGCGCATGCGTGAAAGTGTCTCAACGGGTAGGACTTTGTGCACATTTATCATATTTATGTCAAATTACATTAAAATATACATATAATAAACTATATATAAACCTTCCCTGAGAAATACTCTACCTAATGTTAAAAACCACATCAAAATCCGTTAGGTGGTTTAAAAGAAGATCGCTTAGAAAGGCCAGACAGAGACGAACTGCGTTCTTATTTTATAAGATATAGAGATGAGTGTATATTTTAGTCGTTTTCTACATATAAGGTGGATTCCCTTGCTAAATACGCGGAAACACTGATAGATTTCCCGAAATACTTCCGAAAAAAGAAAAATACGGCTAAGTAACATTAAATTGGGCATAGATTGTCCCTATTATAAATGTTATGAAAATATCATTAAATGCTCCATTTTTACTAAAGCACCAAAATATTTATTACGCGTATTTCGCTAAAGGAAAATTAATAAGATCATGTTTATATTGTCAAAAAAGTATTATGTATGTGGGAGGCATTACTCGTCAGTGCTTTAAGGCTATACTCAGACTAGCAGAAAAAGCTCATTTAGTATAAGCAACGTCAAATTGTTGTTTTATTCATTGAATATTGTTATATTTTATGTTCATTTTCACTCATTATTTTAACAAATATATATTAATTATTACAAGTGCATGTATGTGTAGTTGTTAAATTTATAATTACTTTGTATGTATAATAATAATTGTAGCAGAAAATTTACTCGAATATTAGTTAACCCGTAATAGACTTCGCTGAATGCACCTTAAAGGTAATTAAAGGGAGTATACGTTAAATATAATAAATTATTATTTAGTAACTTTTCATTATGTTTTTTGTAGAATAAAGTAAAATATAATTGAAATTTAATATTCAGAACAAAATCTTTTAGAATGGAACTTTTAATGTAATGTAAATAGTAAAAAAGTATGAGGTTAAAAATTTATACGTTCAACGTAATAATTCAATGATATGCCATAAGTAAGTTGGCTTTTTCAATGTGCCCAATTTTAGATCATTTGAAATAATGGCCATACTGCGATTTGATCACGACATATGTAACAACTGAAATATTTTGGAAAATATGAGAATTACATTCAAGTAACTTATAAATTTAACTGCAAAGAATTCTAAGAATTTTAAATTCGCTGGCAACGAATTTTTTAAAACCGGTACAACTAGCTATGTAGCTGGTATACAAATAAATAAATAAATAAACTTGCCATATTATAAAATCACTACATACTTAATTTGATATGCCTCATTTGATACGCATTTCACATAAAATGTTAAATTAATTGAAGAGCATTTAAATAACGAATAATATCGTAATAACATGAAATCTTTTTATAGAATACAAATATCTGAAATCTATAGATAAAAAACTATTAATAAAAATATTCAATTTTCCCACTATTGCGGGGATCGGAGGTATCTTAATGGAGAACGGAGTGTCTTAACACTTATTTTCCAGATTCACATTGCTGCTACTCTGCTCTGTGCGGTATACAACGTGAAATTTTTCCAAAAATTCACACTTTAAATTGTAAAATTTTGAAAAGAAATACAAAAAATAATATGTTACAAGCCTTAGTCATCAATGCCATAAGAGAGATGAGTATGTTACATAAAAAACTTGATACGATGAAGGCCATATTTAAAGGTCAACTCTATCGATACTTATCTTGCTCTAAACCCCATATTATTATAAGCTAGGAAATACAAAAGTTACGTTACAAGTATTAACCAATGAGCTTGTTGGTGTTCTTTTTCTTAGCTCCATACTGTATCCATAACAGGGTAGCTAGACAGAACGGAGCGCCAGACGCTTCGGTCTCTGCGAACCCTTTTCGCCTCGTCCACTGTCATCAATCTCTTTCCCTGCCGTATAACTTCATTTTGTATCTTCTGTCTCTACTAAGTATACTTCCCAGGAATTCCACACTTCATTCACTTGTTCTTATATCGTACCATTTATACTGATCTTGCATTGTGGTCTTTTTTAATTTCTTTCAAATATCTTTATTTTAGTCTCATTCATTCTTGTTGATGCCCTGATGTTCTTTTTTCTTGTTACACCAAATTGATACATTAAAATATTTGTTTATCTTTCTAATCTATCTAGGTACTACATAATATTTATATTATATATAATTTCTAGCCTACATTTTTATGTATACAAACGAGAAAATGTGATAAGTAGTTTTTTTTTACTTATTTTAATTCTTTAATTATTTCTAAAGTCTATATAAAGATATATCTGTCTTGATACATATTTTAAGAAATCTAATTAGTAGACTCAAAAACTAATATTTGCGTATTATAAGTATTTCTTTTTTTTTACAATAATCTACTATATATAAATTTGAATATGTAATTAAATAATAAAATTCATAAGATAACCTAAATTATTTTTCTATCATTGGTCAAAAACCTCAGAAAATAATGTATTTCTTAAGCTTCGTCTGACCATAAATAAATGCACTTACTATACCCTCATTCCTTTTGAAACTTAACTTCTACAATTAAACAATAATCTAATAATAAAATTTAATATAAATTGCAATATAATATATTTGTTGTTGTCATGATAAGACCAAAAACAAGCTCTTGGAAATTTCCAAGTCCAATTCTTGTCCAATATTCATGAAGATGAGGAATATTAATGCGAGTAAACAAACGATACAAGTATAATAGCAGTTTTGAGTATTATGTCTATAATCAATAAGGCTTGTTAATTTGAGACCTACCCGAGTCTAAGCGTTGTTATGGCAACGATCCCTTTACTGGAGTTTCTCGGGGCCTTATTCCGCTGACGAATTTAGATGACACCACAGACTACATACAAGAGACGTAGACATGGCCTTGAAGTACTCAATTGATATAACATCAAAAATCAACTTGACACATTTGCTTCCCTACTCTATTCTCATCACACGATGCACTGTGAGTAATAGGCTGTTGTGAGAGAAAACGCATGTAGCTGTTTTTTAGGGTTACTTACCTTAAAAGGTAAAGATCGAACCCACAACGGTCACATTTACAGTCAGATGGCCTTACACAACATAAATTGTCAATCACTTACCATTAAATTATTAAAAATCGATAATTGTATTTTCAAAATACAAAAAATATTATTAACTTATGAAAATCATATTTCAGGTACTGTCTAATGTCTACTATCTACCATAAAGGAGACAAGTCTAGTAATTTCACGTAGGCTTCCACTCTCTTTGCTGTGGCAAACAGCCTAGCTTTGTAATCGACTCCTCACTTTGAATTTTGAGCAAATTTAACTAGATCGTAAGTGCTGCGTTACTTTATTTACTTGACGTATATGTGACCTGAGTATTCGACGAGTAATGAATACGACTCTGAATAACCAACAATTTTTTCTTTGTGCAAAGTTCACATCTAACAAGTGCTATAGCGCACTGTAAAACGTGTATTAAAAGCGGTACATGCGAGGACGTTTTGGTAGAAAAAAAAATATGTCATCTCAGACGGTTCCATCTTCACCAATACTTAATTTTAATACTCACTAGAGGTACCTTAGCAACGTGTTGATAATAATTAAGTTTGATGGCAAGATTAAGTGATTCAATTGATAATTTAAATAAATTTAAACATAAAACCAGATAAAAATCACGCGTAGAACGGAAATAATTTAATCAAGTTTGAACTTTGGTTTCTAAGAAATTGATCGATCTGCTTATATTAGGTAAAGAAACGGTTATTCAAATAGATACTAAATAAACACTTTAATATAATAAGGAATAACCTGAATTATATAAACAGAATTCGGATAGGTATTATAATAGTTAATTCTTTTTAAAGTCTTGTATCTTTTGTGTTATGCATGCTAGATAGAGTGAACCAAGTAATTTGATGTATTCTTTAACATCATAACACATTTTCGTGAGCAAACATCGAACCCACTATCAGCACAATATAATCTAATACTTCTAATATAACTATTACACACTTGTATATTAAATAACGTTAGGAAACCGAAAGTCTATTTGCGTTAGTTCCTAAATAATAATTTACATAGTACATAATTTTATAAAAAATCAGCTTCACGCTTTATCCTGCACACAGCAGGGTAGGCAGAGGGAACCTAGTGTTATGACACTCCGTTCCCCACTTTCTGCCGAATTCTGGAGGCATTGCGTGTTGAGTGGCAGAACTCAACGCCGCGCTTAACCTCGACACCAGAGCGAAGAAATGGAAATATAAATTTAAGTAAATATTTCATCTCCTCGAGTGGGGATCGAACCCACAACCAGTCGGTTTTACAGTCACACCTCGTGTCCCTGCGCCACGACCGGCCTCACATAATTTTATAATTTGATTTATTTGATTGTTAAATACATTTTATTGTGCAACTAGTGCAATGTAAAATGCCGGGTAGTGGAAAGCTCGATGTTACATTAAAACCAATAAATAGCTCACATGTCGCACAGTGACAAATGGATCATCCACGTTAGGTACTATCAATGATGTTTTCTTTTCGTGATTCCAACTTTCTGCAGTATTTCACAGTGCATAGTATATATAGTATTAGCAGCATAGCAGTATAAGTAGAGAAAATCTGGACCAAGATATTCTGTTCATTAAACGTGACGAGTATGGGTTTGATTCACACTCAGGGGAATGAAATATTTAATAGTTTCCCAGCTCTGGTAACTACGCAAAGTGCGAGGCCGATTTCTGCCACTCAAGAGCAATAAATACATCGGGAGTTCGACGTAAATTGGGGAACGGAAGTGTAGTAATGAAAAAGGAGTGTCTTAACATTAGGTTCCCTAAGCTGAAAAACAAACACGCATGTCTTGCATCACATGTTGAGTGACAAAACTTAACACCAGAGAAGAGAAATAAAAATATTTTATTAAAAAAAGGATAATTATTTATGTTACATTAATTTTATTATACAAACAGCAAATGACAGCTAATTTAAATGCGGTTTTCATTATTTTCTGTAGTAAATAATTGTCGACACGTGATACAACCTTGAACTTTAATGTAACTTATATGGAAATTTAGATTTTTAAATTGCTATATAATGAGTAGATTTAACGTTATAAATGTGTAATAAAAAGTAAATTTATTGTCGTAAAGATAGTGTAAAGATTTTATTGTAAGAGACAATCTGTTGACATTCTCAGTGGTTATTCTCTACAGAACCGTTTCTAAAGCCACTCCTTGATAAAATAAAAATTAAAGGTTTTTTTTTTTGTATGACTTCAGCTACGTTTGATTACATGAAAGCCTAACTTCTAGACTGCATCAACGCTTGTATTTTCTAAATATTAATTTTGGGTGTATCGATTTCAAATCTTGGTTTAAAGACAAATTGAGACATATGAAAAACAGACCATTATATATATATTTTTCAGCTTCATGCACACAGCAGGGTAGGCAAAGGGAACCTAGTGTTAAGATACTCCATTCCCCACTTTCTGCCGAATTCTGGAGGCATTGCGTGTTGAGTGGCAGAACTCGCAAATAAATGGAAATCTAAATTAAAATAAATATTGAAATATTTATTTTAATTTATTTCGATCTCCTCGAGTGGGGACCCACAACCAGTCAGTTTTACACTTTGTCCCCGTGCGCCAAGACTGATCTTAATAATAATTTATTCAATAATTTATTTCATTGTTTTAATAAGCGAAAAAAAAATATAAACTCAAAAAGTACCGTTAAAAAAACCATGGCCTAATATAATTTGCTTTAATGTTCGATAGTGAAATGGGGCAGGGGAAATTAGATAACGTAATTCCAAGACACACTATCAAAAGTAAGTGACAAAAAATCCTATGCCGATAACAGTATCAATCATATCAGGAGTGTCTCAGAACTAGCATATTTCTGCTCATCCTGTTATATTCAAGAAAAACCATGAAGCTAGAAACTTTGATTATAGACATTGATATTTAAATTATAGTAAGTAATACTTATATTATAATTTTGGATGATTTGAGTTGTTTTCGGGCGTAAAATCATACAATTATTACACGTTCTTATAGCGTTTTTTTATAGTTATATATACACTATTGTTTTTATACTAGAATAATTCTTAAATTAATTAATATTGTTGTTGAAGAGAATTCAAAATATTATTTTATATATATTTTTTTTTGTTTTTCAATATATCGTAGTAAATTGTGTCTTTTTATTTTTTTTAAAATAAATTTTGCAAATTATTAATAAAAAATTACCTTCACGTATTTAAGCTCCTAGCACGGTAGGAAGGATGCAAAGAGAAGTGTTGAGTGCGGATCTATCGTTGTCATTTATGTTTTCTTTTTAGCTTCACGATGTATCCCGCACATAAGGTAGACCGAGGGAACCTGTGAGCCTAGTGTTAAGACATTTCCATTCCTCTGAATTATCGAAGTATTGTGTGCTGAGTGGCAGAACTTAACACCGCGCTATGCCTCGTTACAAGAGCGAGGAAATTAAAATATTAAATATTTCATACCCTCGAGTGGAAACCGCAACCGACGCCTTTACAGTCGCCTGTACCGTTTCTATACTTGCGCCACGACGGTCTCATTTAGTGTTTTATCGAAATAGTAAGCCACCGAAAGAACTGAATTGAACCTGTATCCTTTGTGTAGGATGTTAAATAGAATGTCAAATATAAAAAAAAAATATTCGAAATACAAATTAGACGACGACTACAGCTCACGTAGATTCATATTATCATATGCTTATTTTTTGATAAATACGTATGTATAAAAAAATTTATACATTTAAGTAAGGTATACTGCTTGCTGCTTAAGCAAGAGAAAAGCCCACTAGGGTATAATATTCATAAGATTTATATTGCAGAAATGTTCTACATGAAGTGTATGAAGTTAGCAACTGTAGTTTATACTTAAAAATATTCAAATGTATGTATAATAAATAACATACATTATGTAAAAAGTTAAGTTATTATGTATGTAGATATTCTTTACATTTTTTTTATGTGTAAATTTTCACTTAAAAGAGAAATATGCTATTTAAAAAACATATAAAAAATTAAACGTAGCGGGATTTGAACCTGCGCCTCTAGGAAATCCTCCAACCGCTCTGACCAACTAAGCCATACGTTCTCATCTAGCTACTTATACATGCGGAAACTCAATTTGCGTCCAACGACGACATTAAAGATTGAAAATACTACCTATAGATAAACTATGAGTAAGCAATTTTTTTATCTAAAAAGCATTGTATCACTCCGTTCCCATTAAGTTCCCATTTTGTAGGCATTGTTTGTTTAATGGCGGAACTCAACGCTGCGATTTGTCTCGACACCGTGTCCACTACACGTACCACTTAGCCACAACTGGTCCCAATTTTTAAATAACGATGTATAAAATTAATGCTATACACAAAGAGAGCGTCTGAAAACGTGAAGGTGCCAGGTTCTTTTAAACTAGGATTAAATCGATTTATTATTTTTATTACGTTTCAATTTTATTCATTTAAAGTTCGGCGTTAAGTTCTGCTATCTAAAACGCATACCTATAGGACTAAAAACTAGTAATTGAACATAGAAATTATCCTTTTAACAAACTAAATACGTTATGAAACCAAAAATAATTTTCAAGCCAAACCCTCAAAGGGTAGCACATTGCATATTATACTTTGCATAGTCACTGTAGTGACCTTTAACACTGTGGATATCAGTTTATCATCTATGGCGAAGTCGAATATATGAATTATCGGTGGGAATTGAGTAGTGGGAGGGGGGAGGGAGTTCGGAGGCCCGTCGCAAATAGCAAGCTGCTGGCGTAGACTAGTGTACTTCCCGGCCAGGGCCGCACTTGTAACGCCTAGTTTATTATTTAGGTTAGATCGATAAGGGATGAAGCCTTATTAAAATGCGTGTGCAAAATATAGTTTTTTTGTTATTTCATTAATTGTGAACTATAGTTAATTAAATATTTAAAAATGTATTATACTGATTACATTATATTTATTATTTAAATGTTTATGTAATTTTTTATTTTTTATATTTAATAAAGAAATTTTAAACAATTATACGATTTAAATATGCACTAAAGAGCTTGACCGCTCATTAAGTTTAAAATAAAAATTACTTAATTGACACTATTAAAATACATTTAATCCCATCAAAGATAGCTATTGTTTATGAATTCTATTTTAAAGCCTTCAATCGTCTCCAATTATGTTACTCAGGCTGATTTATATGGAAATCAAGAAATGAATTTCTAAGAAACATCCCGAATGCCCGTGAATGTTCCCCGAAAAGGCCAAGGTCTGTATATCGTGAGCCTGTTCGTTTTTATTTAAACGGGAAACATTGTAAATATTGCCGTGCCACCTTCGGCTTTGGGGAAAACGATCTTTACACGTGTTTCATACACGAATATTTTTAAAATAACCTTTTTTCTATTTCATTTTTATACAAAATTATCTATACAAGCATAGTATTATAAAGTTATATATTTAAAATATTATAAAATATCTTTAAATATTGATTGATATTCAACTATATTTTAACAAGTGCCTCAATCCGGGCATGAACCGATGATATAACATGTTTGACACGATCATGAATACTTTGTCTAACTCAAAATATTCCGACAAAAGATACGGTATCTAAAATTGATACCTGTCCTTAGGTAAAGATTTAGGCGCCATTGAGGGATTGAAAAGAGCTCGTAGGGTGGGGTCGCGGGGGGGTCGTCTCTTCGCAACGCGCCCACACGATCGTCATGGCTACGCCGAGTGCGGCCCTGCTTGGCCTTGCAATGGAATGGGGAGGGCATTAAACCCATCTACTTGCACGCTATCAGTTCTCGCTTGCCAACATTTTTGGCGACGGGCTTTCCGCGTTAATGTTCACTCTAACCCAGTTCAGAGCTCTGGCTATTAGATGAGAATTAGCAAATGTAAACGCACTTCTACGCATGTTGAATACGTTTTAATATTTGCTTAATTTATAAAACATAAGAAATGCATTAAAATAGTAAATCTGGCTTGTATAGCTATAAAAATGATAATAAATTTGTTATTTTCAGATACATATATATTAAACTAATAATAAAATTCTACATAGTTTTTAATTTAGAAAATCGTCCGCGTAAATATTATTTTGTTCTCGACTTAGGAGTTCCAACACTGTGATAATTATGTGTTATTTAAACAAATATAATTTACAGAAATTTGGTTTGAATTTGCAAACATAACATACAACAGTGCGTAAGTGTAACGTAGGCACGTTTGTAACGAACTAATAAATCAATATGACTCTATTTTCTTAACAATTCAATTATACACATCCCATTCAAATTCGCTACCACAATACAACCTTGCTATTTAATTTTTTTAAACACGCTTTATAATATATATATCTAAAAAAAATTCAGCAAATTTCAAGGCTGGTAATGCAATCGAGCTCGGCGTGACCCAGCGTTTGATACATTTTTTGCGTTTGTATGACGTTTCGTCTATTATTAAGCTCTACACGCTCTATGCTCGCCTGGTAATTGGTAATGAAATCTGAATGCAGCTTTATTCATTCTCTAAGAGATATTAAATAGTTGAATGATAAATAAAAAATAGCTTTTTTGCTCGATTTCATTGACTTTAATAATTATTATATTTTTTGGAGTTGAAAATAAAATATTTTTAAGGTTTATTTAAATTTATTTACTTTTAGTCACTATAAATGTTCTTGGTGATCGTTCTTTAACTATTGGTAAGAAAGGCAAGGAGATTCTCGGATGCCTTTTTAGAACATAGTATCTATGATACTGAATGAAAATCACGCAAAAAGCTTCTATCAGAAAAGGAAAAAAAATATTCATTTCCCCAATGGGGAATCGAACCCACAATCATCGCGTACATCAATTGAAAATAATAATATACTTTTTTTAGCTTCACGCTAGCTTTACAGGTTCGTTTAGTTTTAAGACCCTCTGTTCCCATTAAGACTCATCTTTTTTGCCACATTCTACCGAACTCTGGAAGAATTGTGTGTAAAGGAACAAACAGAACTGAATTACAGAGAGGAAGTGGGAATCGAATCCACAACCTGTCACGCTTACAATTGCACGCTTGTGCCCGTGCCACTACGACTGGCGTCTACACATCTCATTTGAATACAGTATTAGTTTAATACATTATTTATCCATTATACTATTTTCTATTTAAAAATATTTCCGCATTGCGCATTTCTAGTTTTTATAACAAAATATTAAAACCGAAGAGAGCTGCTCATCTGAACCGTTCATAGCATGCAGAGAAAACCTATATCTAGGCGACAATGAAGCCCGCACAAAGACGAAGCCTTACAACCCGCTTGCCAAATATTGTTCACACGAGTAGACTCTTATGTTTTTATATACTGTATTATATTTTAAGATGGCTCGAGATTAAATTGTTGCTTAATATTACGATTCTTGGACACCATGCCTCATAGTAGGACTTAAACAATAAAAATTATTTGTATAAAAAAAAATAGTTTGTAACTTATTACATTATTCTATCTATATTTATACATATTTTAAATAAATGAATATTTTCGTGGACTGTGTACTCGTAAAATGCGATGTAGATTTTTTTATATATTATAAATATAAACAGCCTTCGGACGCCCACAGCTGAATCCCCCTAAGAGTGAAATTGTGATATAAGAGTTCCTAAAGGTTACCGGAATCATGGATGCACCAGCGGCATCCGATTTTGGAAATTATCAGCAAACATGATACTATAGTAGACTGTGTCGGTAAAATGATTCAACCAGAGGAGAATAAAGAACGAAGATACACTATACATACTTAAATAAAATCTAGTGTTAAATCACACTACTTTATTTTATAACGTATACCATCCAAAATTTTAGTTTACGCCTGAATCGGACACAAAAACATATTCAACTACATTAAATTCTATAACAATTATTCAATATTAATAAAAAAATATTCACAATTAAAAAAAACCGAAGATAGAAAAAAAAACCTTATTCAAGCTTATTTTCTCATATATATTTAATATCAAATACGTCTATTTTATATGCTACAGGGCCAAAGTCGCACCTTTTACCTGTAAGTATCGATTTGCAGCTCGTGCAGTTCACCGCTAACCGTCTTCGATAGAAAATCATCGCGACATATCCATAGGCGTTTTTGTACTGGAAGTGTATGGAATGGCTGATACGAAAGGGGCAATAGTCAGCGTTTTATGAATAAATTCGTAGCTCGATAACACATCAGTAGAATATGAGGTCGCGTGCGTTTTCGTGCGTGTCCCGCGCCAGTTTCCTTTGCAGACTATGGGCGGCCTCGATTTCCAACGCTTTTACTGTTTTAATTCTGTTCATATGAGGCGTTTCAGAAAATTCGTTTGACTTAGTATTCTTTATGTGCTATGTATTTTATTAACACGCATGACAGTATTTTAAATATTAATAATAAAGCAGTAAGAAATACATATTTTTAGTAGCTATAAATGTCACTCTTGTTGAGTTGAATCATAAATTTCATATATAAAATAATATAAAATCTTTGCTTTTAGTATGAAAAAAGCAAAAAAAAACACATTATTTTGCTTAACAACTACCGACCAATAACATCGTATAGGATTAAGTCGTCTCCGTCAGAACTGTCCTGTTCCACGCCATTACGATTTGGGTAAAGCATGTTATTTTCTGGAATACGCTTTATTTTTATAAAACATTTCTCTATTAACTTCTGTCGAGAAGTATTTTACTTAATGTACAGTTAATAGTAACTGAACAGAAAAGTCAATACGTTTATTTCTTGTATATAAAAAAATAACAAAATTATTTGTTAATTGCTAAAAATATGTCAGAAAACTTTTAATTTGTACTTTAAGCCATTATATGCTTAATAATTAATCTGCTTAATAGTAATCTATTTTCTAAAATGCAAACAAAACACAGTTAAATATATATATTTAGAATGAAGTTATGCTTGTACTAAACTTTAATTTATTTTATCGCTTAGAAAACATTTAAATAAACTTTATCGTTTCCTTTTCGTAGAAAGGAACCTAAGGATTTCTACTAATTTCCAATTGTATTGTAAACGATACGATAAAACCGAATGTACATTTTCAAAGCATCATAAATTAAGAAATAGGGCAAAAGTCGACGCTAGACGTCCTCTCTAGACAGTAAGTTTTTTTCCGTAGATTCTTATGATCCTAAATTGAAATGCTTGGAAGGTCTCTCCCTAGTAGGCTCTCCATTTACCCCCGGGTCCTCAGAGACGAAATTTAAATGCCTTTGAAAATTGACATGAAAAAATATACAAATATGAAAAAAGCAGCGTTCGTTTGGTTTTCATTAACATAAAATGTTTATCTCTATGTATATATTTTTATTTATTTTTTTGCTTCACGCTGCATCCCATACATAGCAGTGTTAAGACACTATAGATCATTAGGATCCACTTCTTTTCTATTAAGACACTTCCATTCCCCACTTTCCACTGTATTGTATTGCTGCATTTTGTTTGCCGTGGTGGAACTCAACGCCGCGTCTTGCCTCGTTACCAGAGCGAGAAAATAAAAAAATTAAATATGTTTTCCTTCGAGTGAGACATAAACGTTAATCTTTTTATACTATAACAATTTTAGGCAATAAAAAAATTAAGTATAGAATTTTAAATGCAACAAAATATAACAATTATGATTAATAATTTAAATTTGTCATACAATCATTTTCAAATAATATACCTACTGTAATTGATGGTATCTTACTATTTTTTCAATAATATTTAATAAAATATTCGTCAGATCAGCAATATACGATGTATATATTTAAGGCAAAGAGAAATTTTTGTTTTCCTCCAACATGGGGTCCCTACCCCCGGGCCGGGTGGCGCCGGGGAGAAAGTCTGTCCATTCAGACCCAAACACGTGTAGGCTGATAGGTTGAAGGTCATCCGAATTTTAATGCGAATTAATTGCTAAAAAGCCGGCTTTAAAGGCGGAAAATCATTTTAAGAAAAACATTTTATATTACGAGTGAAGGAAAAATTATAAATATTTTGGGAAAATTAAACATATATAAACAATATATAATATAATAGTTTCGTATATAAGATGCATTTAGGTTTTTACTACAATTACAATTATGTAAAGAAAAGACTGAACAGTCTCCGGACTCTAAAACCAAATAGAGAAGAATAGACAAGCTGGACCATTACAGGCCTGTCTGATACGTGGAAGAAATGGACGCCTTGGCCCAGCAATGGGACAGTCCATACTTCTAAAACAAAAGAAAAGAAGGATTGAAGAATAAATGTCTCCTTCAATAGACACATATTATCCATATAATAACCTCATAAAGCCTTTTTTTATTATTAAGAAACATTCTATCATAAATAAATTTTGTATAAACTGCAAGCTGTCGTATTTTACCGTTTAATGACTTGATAAATCCAACCGGTTCCGGGATACTTGAACGTTTGTACAGTGTTGATACGAAAGCGCTGCGTAAAACAAGCGATATGTGAAATACAATGAAATTTCAACACACTCACAAATATTATTGTACTATTTTAAATTTGCTTCAATTCCGAGATTACAATATAAAAATGTTTTATTAATTAAAAAAAAAATATTTCATTCATTCAAATTAAGCGAAGCTACATACAATTCATTCAAATTAAGCGAAGCTACAAAAACAGAAAAAAAAATATAACATTTTATATTTAAAGTATAGTTACAACTAATCCACTATATAAGGAAACAAATGCGTCAATCTCTCTCCTAATAATAAAATATCACTCGTTACCATAACTTGTAATTCAGATGGACCCTTACAGGAATGGAGGTGTGAAACCGTCTAGACGGCCCTATAGGCAGGGTTTGGTAAGGGACTCCGCGGCCTTGAACTTTCAGATGACTTAAACAAATGAGGCAACCTCCATCACTTTTTATGTTCGTAATCCCTTAAGTAGGTCACATTTATTGTACGCAAAAGCTTTTTTTCATTGAGAGATATAATGTGATATTGATTACCCGGAGAAAATCCTAATATATCAATTAGTATTCAACACGTTTCTCGTTTCGATTCAAAGGGCATCGATCGTCCACGATCTTTGAAGCAGTAGTATAGTAAGCGGCGCTAGACTTCATATATAGTTACAATAACAACGTACAATGAGACCTGGGCTTACGAAAATAAGTTCAGGCAGTTCCTAAACAAAAAAGAAACTGAAATAAACAAGGTCGGGGAATCAACGCCGTCGTCGCCGCCGCCATAAAGACCGACGGCCGTCCTTGAAAAGGGGGGTTCGTACAAATTGGGTTATTACAATGCGTGAGGCGTGGGTGGTCGAGACGGGACGGGGAAGAGAGAAGGATAGCATTTTGGTACGATTCCGGTAAACGGGTGAAAGGGACGGACGCCGGGTGGGCGTACTCTGCTGCGCCACCGCGGCACGCCTCTTCAGGAAGGACTCCCGCTCCAGACTGGGGTTCCGGCGCCGATCATTATAATTACTCTCCAAGGTGAGCCGAGAGCTGCCAGCCTAATCCAGGGAAAGCAACTCTATCGGGAATTTACCCACAGCCCACAATCATAATACGGTCACCAAACATTAAAGTGAAGTCTGCTATGGATAATTACCAAACTAATTAAATGCTCGTGTGGTGCGTGCTACTTTATTAAGACGGTATCTGAGAAAAAGCGAAAACTCGGCAAATGACATAAATGTATACATATATGTATGATGTCGTTACTGGAATGAATATTACAATAGGTTAAATTCTCAATGAATATCAAAATCAAATAAAAAAGCTTAGCTCAGTTATAATTTGAAACTGGTCACAACATTGCAGGCAATGGTAGTACATCTCGGAAAAAAAATACTGTGTTTAGATCAATTTCCACCAACTGCATTTCCTGACCACCACGTCTCTTGTCAACGTCTCAGTATAGATAATAAGCATCAGCGGAAAAAGCATACTGATTATTTAAATTAAATTTTATAAATACAATACTAATACAAAGGAAATTATATTTATACATATTTTTCTGTATATAAAAACAGTATTAATTAAGCATATATTAGAAAATATTTCAAGAAAATTTAATTTTCTAAATTAATTTTGATATTTCATTATACTTTCAAAAAACATACAATTATGATTAATAAAAGATATTATCAATTATATTATAATCAGAATAATTCAATTCTTTCAAACGAAAAAAAATCGCATTCTCAGAATTTAATTAATATTTTTTATAGGTATGTTATACCAGTGGCCGAGGCTTCAGGTGTCAAAGCGCCAGCTGCAGATGACATCGCTATTATATCACATATAGCTGTATATTTGGGATTCTTTGTTTGATATCGAGCGCCATGAATAGAACCCCAGCTAAAGCCAATGGATGACACTATGGGAATTTGGGTCACTAGACTACCTTTGACGTATTCGAGGTTTAATCAGTTTATAACACTCATACTCAAATGGAAATTTATAATAAAATTTACAGAAATATTACACGTGTATAGCCAACGTAAAACTAAGCAGAGCCTAGCCTATCCTATATATACTATTGGGGCACGGAATTAAGCGCCGCACTTGGTATGTCCTAGAAAACGAATATATTTCAAAAATATTAACATTACCCTCAAGCACTTCACACTCACCGCATGGTACGCACAAATATCGAATTGAGAATTGTGTCCATGATGTTTCTACATTCATAAATAGACAGTTTAGGACATGAGTTCTAGGTAAGAATTAAGACTACTATATAAAGTTATAGTTATTACTATAAAAAATATCTTATTTTATTGAAAATATATTAATATATAGATGAAAAAGTTGAACAAAAATTTTAAATAAATACAAAGTATCTACGACGTCCAACGAATTACGCAAAATACAGCGTGACACTAAAAATAAATGAATGGAATTAAATAATTTTAACTTTAATTAAAAATCTCAAGTAGAATAGCTACCAGTGCACATAATAATTATATTGTAACGTTGATATCGAAAATAGATCGAGATACGATTCAAAACTGCAGGCAAATTTAATATTTATAATTTGAGTAATATAAAATGTAATTTTTTTTGCATACCAAGTCATTTATTTATGTATTTATCCATTATAAAAAAAAAACAATAATAAAAAAAACATTTTATCGACTTTGATATTTGAAGATATGGTATAACTAAAATAATGTAATTCGAAAGGTCAAGTTTGTATTGGTGTATTGTTAATATCTAATAGTAATTAATCGATAGTAACGACAGATGCCTTGAATAATAAATAACGATGTAGCTATCATCAATATTATTTACTACACAAGAGGAACAAAAATTAATAAAAAAAATTACATTTTGTTTTTCATTTAGATATTATTTCGAATGAAAAAGTAAGTATATTTCAATATACAATATAGTATATATAGTATATATATTAAATTTATATTTTCATTTCTTCGCTCTGGTGTCGAGGCGCGCGGCGTTGAGTTCTGCCACTCAACACGCAATGCCTCCAGAATCCGGCAGAAAGTGGGGAACGGAATATCTTAACACTAGGTTCCCTCTACCCACCCTGCTGTGTGCGGGATACATCGTGAAGCTGATTTATTTATTTAATATAGTATATATGTACATATAGTATAGTGTTAAAGCATATTACAGTGTAATTTACAAGTACTAAGCTACAAAATGATCATAAATCGTCTAGTTAATGTGCAATGTACATCAAACGAACTCTTTGTTTAGACTTCTATAAAAAAAGAAACAATGTCACGTTTTTTACAAATTCAGACAGAATTTTGAGTTTAACTCTCATTCAATTTTCATTTTTTTTATAATGTATTTTAATAATTTAAAATAAATTAATCGTATACATTTTACCTATACTGTAAGCAATGCCCTGATACTTCGATATGTTTTGTTTTCGCGATTTTAAAACTTTTTTTTTTTTTTTTATTTATAAATGAAAATATATTTTTTTAATAATACATTTTTTTTTGCAGAAATAAGATATACTTAGATACGTAATTGTAATATGTTATAGAATAGGTTCTCAACATTGTAGATTAGTTTCTCAAAATATATCATCATATTTATTATAGTAAGAACGGAAGCTTAAAAATTCTTGGGTTTTCAGAAAATATTCAGCTGCTTCCACTATCTACATTTTAATATCTAGTCATAAACCAGTGTAATTGATAGTGTTGTTACTTTGTGTATTGTAAATGATTCATTTATTTTAAAACTAAACTTTCTAAGAATTAAAAAAATTGATTTTAATTTTTTTTAATGCAAATATATCTAAGTAAATCATTTGTAACTTAATTGTCTCCCAGATGCTGACATAATATAAAACACCACGTACCTAATCATAGTGGTTTCAAATTTAAAAGTGAAGAAAAGTTTATTCTACCTACTTCACCTCCCCTACCTCTACTTCTCTATGAAAATGTGAGATATAAGTTGAACAATTAAAACAAAGAAATAATCTATGTAAGATTATACTGTTAACGATGTGGCTATGTAATATAATAATTTACTCGAAAATAAATACATTTTTCTTATACAGATGTATTTTGTAAAATGAAAAGGCTGAGGTCAGGTCTTGGCCCAGCAGCACAGCGTCTGTCTGTAAACGCGATTCTTATGGGTTCCATTCTCACTCGAGTAAATTTTTATTCTATTCCTTCTCGACAGAAAAAACAAAACAAAGCGCTACAAGTTCCACCACTCGTCACGTAATTTCTCGAAAGTTGGGCGGAAAGCGGAATATCTTAAAACTGGCTAACAGTGGCTAACTGCCTAACGTTCTATATGCGGGATACAGTGTGAAACTACAATATAAGAGAATGTACATAATAGAAACGTTAAAAAACCGAATTCCTAGTTCCTACACACTCATTGCAGTAACGTATACATTGGATTACGTCAATTACCTCTCATTATACAAAAATATCTTCAACGCTCGTTCGTTGCCCTCAGTGACAATAGATTATCATCATAGCACGCGATATTGTTTACTGTTACTAATATTTATATATTCAATATTATAACTTCACGCTTTATCCCGCATGGCAGGGAAGGCAAGGAGTACATAGTGTTAGAATGTTATTTTCTTTACTCTCCGTCCGATGGAGAATGCATTTTGATTGGCGGACCTCGAAATCGCGATAAATACTTCATGTTTAGGTATCTAAGAACGCTATACTTAAATTTAAAGTGACGTGGTCGTGGTGAGACACGAGGTCTTGGGTAAGCCCATGACGTGTACTCTCCCAGTAACATTTTACATCAAAATAATTTTTATTATTATCGTATTAATAAGACAGATACATTTTTTATATAATATAACATTCTTTAATATAATATGCAGATTATGCAAATAACTATAGCAAACTGAATTGTGGTTAAATTTAGACTTATTATATCCAGCTGTCGTATTATTTATAGAATAAAATATCGCAAGTAGGCCTTTGTTAAGGTGACTGAATAAAGTTAAAAATCAAATGTAACATTGTATTGTAATATAGAATAACCTCGAAAATCCTATCGACTATTCTAATTATATCGACATAAAAAATTAAAAGCTATACTATTTTTAACATTTTTAAAGTGTTATTCCACACTTAAGACAGAAAAATACTTATTTAGAAAACGTATAAAAATTTGAACGTAGTGGTCGGCTTCCAGGAGGCGCGGGTTCGAGTCGCGCTACATTCAAATTTTAATACGTTTTCTAAGTAAGTAAAAGCTATACTTTTGATATTATATCATAGCTAGGATTTTAAACGAACTGAAACGGATAAAAAAAATATTTAAAATTTAATTGAACGAGTGCACATGTTGAGGCCCAAAATTTCGTTAACGGACTTGAGGCCTGAGGCCTTGAGGTTCAATGTATTCATCGGGGTCTAAATTCCAATGGCATAGTGGTGACGTAAGATTGCGGAGATCGATGCGTGAACGCCCATAGCAACATAGTGCGTCGCTATTAACATGGGTTTACATGACACTTGGGTGAGTATGTTCTATTCGGATTATTATTATTTTTATCCATGCACATCCGATTTGGATAACTGAGTAAAAAATACTTTAAAAATGAACATTAAGAAAAAACTTACAAATTATGAACCACATTCTGTTATATAGATCAGTAAGCTAGTCGTAGAGACAGAAGCTATAATTTCTTCAGCTTCAGTTTTACGCATTATCCCGCATGTAGCATCTTCTCTTCTCTCTTCATCTTTGAGATGGAACCTAGTGTTAAGACACTCCGTTCCCCACTATATTTTCTTATTACTACGAAATCAATTTGTCTAGAGTCACTACAGAAATGGACATAATCGAAATTGCATCTCAGAATATAGATATAATTATAGTTGTTTAATTATTTTGCAATAAGTTAATAAATACTCATCCATAGCACAAACAGACAAAATGATACCAACTCACAAACGACAAAATACCATAAACGACAAAATAAATAAAAATGTGACTAAATAATTCATGTAAACCTTCTTTAACCTGCAACATAATGTGATAGCACATTCGCATATCAAATGACTCGTGGCTATTGGCAAATGAAACGAGTCGACTTAAAAGTTTGCTGATAGAAGCTACCACACACACTGCTAACTAATCTAAAGATAATCTTTTAGGTTGTGGACTAAATGTATGTTTGTAATATAATTCGGTGTATTAAGACATATTTGTTTATACAATCCGAGAAGGTAGCGAGTGATAAGCAAAATGATGATTGGTAGTTCAATATTTTATATAATGTAGTTATTATTTAATGTATAAGTAAATTAAAACATAAATCAAGCATTGAAAAAATGTTAGAGCAGAAATATCTGCGTAATCAACTGGTTTTCAGATATATAACAGAAAACACGTAATAGTCAACGGAAAAAGACAGAAGATAGATTGTTAGCCACATGACTGTTTTTTTTTCTCCATTTTCCTCACATTTTCAAGTATACAGCAGGGTCCGTAAAAAGAAACTAATTTTTAAACAGTCGAGTCTCCGCTTTCCGTCCAAATTCAAAACACTACGTGTTGAGTAGCGGAACTTAAAGTCGCAGTTTGTGTTACCGGTGATTTTTTTAGCTTCACACTGAATCTCTAACATAGAAGAGTATGGGAACCCGGGAATCTATGTTAAGACACTCCGTTCCCATTAGAACATTTTACTTCTCCGCATTTCGCCGAAGTTAGTTATTGAATTTAATGTCGCAGTTTGTATTAAGACGGGATTTTTAGCTTCACACTGTATCCCACATACATCAGGGTAGGCAGAGGGAACCTGGGAATCTAATGTCAAGACACTTCGTTTCATTAAGACACTTACATTCCTCATTTTCCGCTGAATTCTGGCGGTACTGTGTATTGAGTGGCGGTTCTCAACGCCGCGCTTTATTGAACTACTTGAAAATTCTAATAACTCATTTAGTTTCACTGTTTACGTTTACGTTTAGGTTGTTGCTATATATTTTTAACCTACTTGCTATTATCATTTTCAAGTACCATGATTCACCTCTGAATATACCTTACGCGCAATAGTAATAAATCTCATGCGCCATTTTACGCATAATAGTTGTGGCTATTTCATCACTTTTTTATTCAAAATCATGTACTATACAACAAAAAATAAAATAATTATTACAGATTTTTTTTTTCCAGCAAATAAAAACATACCAAACGAGTAATGGAAGACACATTAGAGTTGGCGTTATCTTATTTAGTTGTGACAAGACCAGAATCATTTCCAGCCAAGGATTTGCAATACATACGATTGAGGACGCTGAAGGTATAGTGTTCAATAGTCACGTATATTTTATGTATTTACGTACGTAGTAACAGTTAAGTGTAGTTTGCTTTTAAATACTTAAAAGTAAATATCTTAGGAATAGGTTTATTTAAGAAGTTTATGCTACCGTAATCTATTACTGTTTATTACAGACTAGCGACCAACCCGCGACTAATAATATAGTAATATAGGGTTAAGACTAAAAATATTGTAATACAGGGTTAAAAATATATTGGGTTAAGCATTAAATATATGAATGTTAAAAAATACAAATACTACGTGTACTGATTATGAACCTGCTATCATCTATCTGCCAATAGCAGTGGAACAATGTAGGTGCCATCTCAGTTATTTTTTTACTTTATCACTTTTTCTCTCAAATATAGCAGGATTGGCGAAGTGAACTTACTGTTAAGACACTCCGCTCTCAGCTTTTCGGCCGAAATCTGGATTATACGTGTTGAGGGGCTTAACATAGCGCCGCACTTTGTCTGACCAAAGCGTAAAAATGTAAATAATTATATCCTCTGTACTGGTATCTAACCGGCAACCATAGCAACAGTCAGACTATTTAATAGTCAGATAGTAAAAATATAACTGAACGCTGTCCCTACATGAATATATATGAGGAAAACAATTTATTAAGGACATTTCAACGCAATACAACCCATACAATGACTTTTAGAATTTTTGTCTGTGCATTTGTGCACGTGAATCTCAGAAACGGATTAACCGTTTTAAATACAGTTTTCACTATTACATTTTAGTGAACTATCCTAAGTGTTTATTTTATTTCAATCAATTCATAAATAGAAAAGTTGTATCACTTTCAAGCGGACGAAGCCGCACGCGGGTCGATAGTAATTAAATAATGTCCAAGTTTGTTGAACTCTACGTGTGTGTCATACCTACATTTATAGTTGCAGCGCACTAACATCCTTAGCAACGCGTTTATCATAAATCTCATGCAAAGTTATTTATGAACGTTTACGTTGTTCTATTTAATTTTAGATATTGTTTAAATGGTTTTTTTTATATACTTATTTCTTTTATTCAAAACTAGTCTTGTTCGCCCGCTTAATAACTACTCTTCGATAATAAATACTCTTTGATCGTACTCTTGAACCATTGTCTAACATTATGTTTTAGGGAAAACTACATTAAAATTATTCGGGCATTTTCAACCATACGTCGATGGGTAACGACTTCTTTTTATAGTATGTAAAGATTTAAATTTACTTATTTAGTAAATACCATTTTTTTCTTTGCATACGTTTATACATTTACATTATTATTATACTTAAATTTATAAGGAAAAATGATTGGATTCTTTAACAATTCTTTCGAAATCGTTAAATTTTAAAACATATTTCAAACTATTGAGGTGGAATAGTTGCAGCTTGCTGTTAACAGTGAATAATATATAATAAAAAAGCAAATAAATTATACACCTGTCTCTATAACGACTTACATGTTACGACATTTTGATGAGGGACCCTCCAGAAATAGGGTTTACCAACCAATTTTAACTAAATTTTAATTACGTTTAAAGTTGGGAAATTTAAGACAAGATTAGATTAGACAAGATTAGATTAGAGAAGATTTTTTTTTACAATAAATAATAAATATTATAAAAACAACAATAACACAGCAGCACAAGCTTTTAAATAATCTATTTTAATTATGTATTAAATAAATATCTCAAGTATTTTGTATTATTACTTAAAATGGAAAACACACATACACATACTCTTTATTTTTATTTAACAAAATTATCGACATGATGTGTCTAAACTAACTGAACATGCCACTGAGTGGTAAGACAATAGAATCAATGCAATAATTTAAAATGAACACGGTCGCCATGACAACTCTAACTAAATATTGAAAGTACCATTTTTCCAAAATCAATTGCGCGTTATTTTACTTGTAGAAACACATAAAATTTTGTCACATTCGCGGAAATACACTGTACAAAGAATTATGCAGCTGTCCTAGAGATAAGGAATAGATAAGAAAAGATAAGCAGCTAGACATTGATACTATGTGGCGCCACACGAAAAACCCAATAGAAAATTTTAAGCACACGTTATAATTTTCTTGTAACTATTTATATAACTTATCAATTTCAAAATCTAGTCAATCACTAATTTCAAATATACATTAACAAATAATTATAACAACCATTTGATAATATCAGTTTGAAATTGGTGGTCAACAAAAATATTAGAGTCAGCTACTTACATACAATAGTCCCTCATCGTCTGTCAGTCTAGTCATACTTCTTCAAAGTCATGATTTACTTCATAGCCTATTTTAAGGTTAATTGCGTATATCTTGAAAACTTATTTAAAAAAATACCTAAAAATGTTTTTACTTAGTAACTTTTTATATTACACCGATTTAGCTAATAATTCCTTAACCATTCACAGAGGAAAGCAATCAAAAAATCAATTCATAAGGTGCACAAAAAAATAAATAATATGAAATATTTAATAAGTATATTATAAGAGACACAAGCCCAGCCGGCGTGAGTACAAACAATAATACAATATTGTATAATACATGACGCAAAAAGTGCCGATAGTTCAATCAACTTTGGGACTGCAGCGGTCTTTGTCTGCTGCCTAGATTTTAATTTAGTCATCGTTCAGAAATGAACTAGGACAAAAAAATAGACAAAAACCACGCCTGCCAGTCTGCCATATCTATATGTATAGTAAATAAACAAGGGAGTACGTGTACGTAATGAGAAGTTTGGAAGTCATGTGATGTAGAGGTATTGTGTGTGAGATTTAAATTATTTTAGCATAATTATGATCTTTTTCTAATAATGTATCTTTCATTGTATTACAACAGGTTATTGTAAAAAAGCCAACTTTGCAACCATGTCCAATAATTTAGTACGAACGTAATCAAAGAAATGAATCCTAAATAAGCTTCAAGCTATATCCCGCATATAGCAAGATAAACAGAGGGGACCTAAAGAGGAGTGAATATGCAGTTTTAATAGTAACTTAACTTAACATAGCTTCACGCTTTATCCCTAGCGGGGTAGTCAGAGAGAACGGAGCGCCAAACGCTACGAGCTCTACATACCTCTTTCGCCTCGTCCACTGTCATCAACCTCTTCATAAATGCCCTCGGGGGGGTCCTCATGCTTTTTACGTGACCTTCTTTGATACTCTGTTTTCGAAGGTCAACCGAGGTCTCCCCCGGTCTCTCTTACCACGGATTTAATAGTAAAAAAGTTTATTTCGATATTGGGGAACAAGCAAAGTCGCAGAAACAGCAGTTATATTCTTCCAACACTCGCCGTGTCTGAGTGAGTGAGCAACAAGTAATATTAAGTAGGCATTACAAATCCGCTAGCGATTATTTATGATGAATTGTGACAGATTTAATATACGGAAGTTGAAAGCGAATTTTCGTACCGAGATAATGATAACGTTATCTAGATATCATTTATATTTTATAGATACATATTTGTGTATAAAAAGGTTAAAATGTAAGACATTTATTGTATTTCAAACGTTTGGTTACTTCTATAGATATTAGATCACAGCAGAAGCAGTGCCCTTAAAAATGTATTTTTGATGTATTTTTAATTACGGCTTAAAATGTTAAGTTCAAAAGTTTGTTAAGTAAGTTATTTAATGAATCTAATAAGCCTGAAACATTATATTACATTCATCATATACGAGCATGTACCTACCTAGCTAACTGACTAATTTCAATATATAAACACCGACATGGTTTCTTGATATTTTCTCAACATATCACTACATACATGTATCAAAATATTAGGTAGAGTTCATCATTTCGTTATTAAACAGTAATAATTATTACTCAACCAATTACAAATAATCCTCATTGCGCTAGTCGCCAAAACATAGAATAAAAATAAACTCGAGAGTTCGATAGCCGCAACGTTTCTCACGAGCATCTTTTACTTGCGCCCGCGCACCTCTGTTTATATACAATACGTATTGCAAAATAAAAATCTGGGTTGTACTTTAAGGAAAAATCGAAACGAACCGTTCCATATTTTATTTTTATAAGCTTTACGCTGGCATCCCGCACAGCACACATACCAGCGTAGGCAGAGAGAACTTAGAAGAAATGTTAAAACACTCCGTTTGCAATTAAGACACTCCGTTCAACACTCTTCGCCGAATTCTTGAAGCAATGCGTGAAGCGGCGGGCGAAAGGCGGAAGTCATCGCCATGCTTCACCTCATTACCAGAGCTAGAAAATGAAAATATTAAATTTATCACGCTCCAGAGTGGGAAACGAACCCACAAGCGACGAAGAGCTATTTGATGAAATATGTACTTATATTAAAATGAATATTTCTATCATATTTCTATCAGCGATTGAAACCAACATATTCAATATGATAATTCAGACTATAAAAAATTGTATAAAATCTAAATATAAATAATATCAATTATGTAATTCGAAAATATATACGAATATATCTATATTGCGGTTAGCAACAATACTTTTAAATCCTTTTATAAATATAAATACTATTTAATAACTTTTCCCCATAATGTTTCTGTGCAAAATTGTATCGTACGGATTTATATAATTTTATTCTGGTTAGAATTTTTCGTTTGCGTTGATTTTTAAATTTTTGGTCAAAAACAATCATTCTGACTATCAAATTTTAAAAATTAACACATAAATTATTTAATACAATAAATTAACATATCACTTATTTGGTGCAACAATGATATATTTGCACTTTTTAAAGCAGTACAAGAGACGCTATCAAAGTTTTTAAACAAAGATTCCGCAATCATGAATATGGTCCAAGATTACTTTTTTAAAAAAAAAAAAAAAGTGCCATTACGTCATTATTGCACCAAATGAAAAATATTTTTAAAATAAAAAATAATTTAACCTAAAATAAATTCCATATATACAAATTGAAGATCTACGAAACGCATCTGCTACAATGCGCTACGATGCACAAATGCAACGTAGCGATGCAGCTACGGGTCTACGTGTGTAGCGACGCTACGGAATTGCATGTGCAAATTTTTGCAACACTTATTGTACTATAATATTTTGTTTCTAATATGTAAAAGTAGTGTTGTAACTAAGATGAACAGATAAGAAAAGCATTTTTAAAATATTTTACATATAAATATATAAAAACTTTTTTTAAATATTGCAAGAGACGCAACCAAAGTTTGTCAAAAGTCTTTCCTACTTATTGGCATAATTATTTATTTTGTTTTAAAAAAAAAACGTTCAACTACGTCGTTGTTGCAACAAAAGAGCGATATTATGCTACATTTACTATACTTTATATTCAATATAATGAAAATTCCTGAAATACATGTTTTTGAATAAAATTATTTATTTAAAATAACTAAAGAGTGCTCTTAATAACAATAAACTCATACACAACTTAACATCAATTACATAATCATATTTTTATATGAAAATAATTTTTTTCAAGGCATAGTTTCGTGAGAATTGAACACAATTTACTATGAATAACATGTAAGTAATATATATTTCAATAAATGTGCACAGCAGATGTTCGAAGTGAATGACTTCTAGCTCTATCGAGCTTCACATGCTCTTCGCTATATTTATAATAAATTGTTACTGCATATTTTATAATGCGAGTGAACGAACTATATAAAAACGTGTGGTGTGTTTAGATGTTTTTTAAAGTATTCTTTATGCCATGCTCTGTTCTGACTCTATTATTTATGATAATAATATTATCTGTTTTCAATCAACGTTATACTTTAAGTTCTCGTATTAAAATTATAATCTAAGCTATGATATATTATACTTAAAATAATATATTTTATTTTTAAATAAAAAAAATATTGTCCTTTTCACAGAAACTTACAGCGGTACAATAACGACTTTAAAAAACACCAAAGAATCTACCATCATATTAACTGTTTAGAAGTACTCGTACATACATATCAACAAACAAATGGTACGATTCTACCGAATGTCACTGTTATAATATCATAACACGCCTTGACCCATTTCGAGTTGACCCTCCATAATCTAATTCGGCGATACAAAGACATACAATATTGTTTCACTTACGCCGTCCCTTGACTGGTTTCCGTCTGATTATATCTCTTATGGGGCTAAATTTCAAAAGTTTTTATTTATATTTATGCCGTCACCTTCCTCTTTTAATGAGGAAGGCGGGACTCGTATTGTATGCTAGTTGTCGTGGCACAGCGGTACAAAGTCTGACTGTAAACACGTCAGTCGTGGGTACGATTACTTTCATTTATTTCCTCGCCCGGATAAACAAGATAAAGGGCAGTGTTTAGTTTTGCCACTCCAAAAGTAAGCGGTGCCTAGGTATGTCTACTACATCCATTATATTCAATCTTCTATGT
The DNA here is from genome assembly GCA_013421005.1 of Heliconius erato x Heliconius himera. Lineage (NCBI taxonomy): Eukaryota > Metazoa > Arthropoda > Insecta > Lepidoptera > Nymphalidae > Heliconius > Heliconius erato x Heliconius himera. The sequence goes on along the minus strand of JAATLQ010031252.1, from coordinate 161,801 downwards.
GCGGAATACTGTGTGAAGCTAATTATTTGTTATAAAATTCAATTTTGCTATCTGCCTAATCTAACAATATAAGAAAAGGAGGGTTTTGGAACTAGATATTATACAGCTGGAGCTGAAAAAAATCGTTCGTAACATTTGAACTGTGATGACAATGACGGCAGTCATTTTTCTCATCATATCGAATATTGAAAATAGCTAAATCTTGGAATTAATGTCATCCTCGTTCTAAATAAAATTATAAAAGTTTTCTATCACAACATCATAATGATGCCCTTCATTAAGCAATTGTTTTGATTTTTTTTTCTATAATTTACGACTTTAATAGTAAAATGAGCTCAAAATTCATTCAAAATTATTATATTGGTGATATTCATAAGTTCAACATCTAATAATGTAAGTTTGCATTCATATTTTTTTTATCTTTTTTTAAAATCTTAACTGCTTCTACTCGGCTTTACTTGATTTTCTCTTTACTTGGCAGATTATTAATTGCCAACGGGATATTGAAAACTCCATCAAGTTTCATCAGTTCAAGTAAATCATCTTTCCTTTACTCATTGATGAATGCATGAAAAGAATATTACATCTTTAATAACAGACGCACAAATAGTCCATGGAATCGATTGATATTTTGACATTAGGTAGGTATAATATGAATGTAAAATAATGATTAATATACATCTAATGATTATTCCATATGAAATAAATTCTGCTATTTTATTATATAACTAGCCATCTCCTGCAAATTTGTTTGCAGTAGTTTAAGACGTAAAATGATGTACATTGCCAAATTTCTACTTTCCAAGTCGAGTATTTTTGTATGTGCATTGTCTGTCAGTTATTTAATAAGGGTATAGAATTTTAAATTTAGGTACCTATGTACCTTCTTTAAAACAATAATTAGGTCTTTGTATTTAACTATAAGAAAGTTGCATCCAAATTTAAAAAAGCCAACCTTGACTAGAAATAACTAACATAGAAGCAATCTAAAATATTTCCATAGTAGGTATACTAGTGGGAGATGTTCCACAGTCGTTAATTCATGATATTTCTGTCCCTTGCGGTTCTGGTATTATACCGGTCTCAAACTGGTCGTGTCCTTGGCCAGCGAAGATTTCCGCATGTGGCCCCAACGATGCCTCTTATGAATGATCGAATATTATACTGAAATCTATTTTAAATTTTATTTTTAGTACAGAAGGTTGTTACTATTTGTGTTCGCTTATAAATAAGTGCGATAAATTTAACTTTCAGAAAAATATTTCTTTTTCGTTTTTTGTTCCAAAATAATAGGGTTACTTTGGTTGTTAGGCTATTTGAGATAGTTAAATACTTACAAAAAGCTGTACTGATAGTTACGATATATTACTATAGGTGATGCAATCTTTCATGTTGCTAAGGCTATAATTACACTAGACAATTAAAGTAATCTTATAATTAATTTTCACAATAAAAAGTGAAATTGCCTTTATTATATGTTTTTATTATTTTTTTATAAGTACCGCAGTGTTAAACACGCAAAATACGATGCCTCCAGCACTATTGTTCTGCGAAGTACCGACGACAAAAAGGCCGAGTGTACTTTTTTACGATGGCATTTTAAACGGGGCCCTTTCTTGTTGTGCCCTCTATTCCTTTGTTATGGCCATGTTCCTGACCAGTTCATTGAAAATAAAAGAATTTTGATTGGGTAGGTTAACGCACTGCAAATAAATAAGAGTGAGCACAGGTTAAGTGGAGGGACGAGATTCTTGTTGATATTCAGTGTTGTTAGTCAATAGATTTCAACTATAAATTTGGAAAGACTATTATTTCTCATTAAAATTATAATGTTTAGCTCTTCATTGTTTTAAAACACACTTTCATTATACCTATAGTAAAATGTCCTGTTAAATATCGCATTCAAAAGGAAGGTAAGCCGCTTGAAGTCTCAGCAGAGCAAAGCATTCATCTCTAATGAGATAGATTGAGACCGAATTGTAATGGGTCCCTTGGAAGGCATTTTGAAAATAAGAAAGGAAATACACATTGTCAAATCGCGCTTTTTGCCTACTCGCTGATTGTAACAAAGAAATTCTTATAGACAAGTATAATTTTAAACGAGTCACGTAAAAAGCCCACTGGGCTTGAACTTTGCAGACAGTCGATGACGACAGGTGTCGGCGAAGCGGAAAACTTGCCAAATTACACAAAATGACCGGTCAATTTGGATTCGAGCCAAACGAGGATCAAACGTTAGAATACTATTTGTATAGACGACAGTATGCAGTTGCCTAGCGTCTGCGCACACGCATATAACTTAACTCATTGTCATTTATTATACCTACGTAATTGCGCTTTTACACGAGTCTTCACACTTTCTTGTAATTTCCGATTTTATCTATACAAGATATCCGTAGTCGTGGGAATATTTAATAGATTTGTTTTCAAACCACCTCACCAGTTAATTGTCGAAACATTCCAGTTGCGTTTATAACATGCACAGAATATGTGTCAGCCGTATGCGGCAATAAATTTATTGTGTAATGGGCAAGCCACGTTTTAAATTGGGCCGTCCCTCCCAACGGCGCCCCGCGCATCGACGTTATCTAACCTCGCGAGTCGCTCTGTTCAGTTCTGAAACGCATCTTAGGAACGCACATTGTTGTGACCTTAACGCCATCTATTGATAGACATTCAAATATAATATATCTTTTAAAAACTATAAATAGTTTCTATATGTTAACAAGACATAATTATAACTTTCATATAAAAGCCAGCGTCTCTAATCGTAATGTCTAAAATATTTTTTAAAAATTAAAAGTTATTTTAGTTTAAATAAATTGAAACATACACAATGATGTATCTATAATCACCATGATAAGATAATTTAATTTTAATGAAATACCTTCTTTATTATAATGAAATATTTATTAGTTTCCTTAATTCAACAATTAAAATAAATAACACAAGTTTGAGACGTAATAGATATAATAGTCAGAATAAATAAAGTGTCTTATACTCTACATATTCATAAGAGTGTCAATGTGTGCGTACACATGTGGTGTAGAGCGGTGCGTTAAGTGACGATAGTACCACGGAAACGTTCTATGCAAGTTAAGGTCATCGCAAACAGTCGAATTATACTTTGGTAAAGCATTTAAATGTTCACAAGGTCTCTATTGATTGTCACATTTTTTTATTACAATAAATTTGTGCGGTAAACATAAATAAAAACATATAATGGCTCTAAATAAGGAAATATAATATTTACTCGAGTTAACTAGTTAACCTACGAATGGATACGATTTTTTTAGAATTATATAATATTTTTAAAATTGAACATTTTCAATATCTTACACAAATTAATAAACTTAAATAGATATCTATCTTTAGGAATTAGACAGATAAAATAAAACGATATGTTAAAGACGTTTTATATAAGTACCTATTATAGTAAGTACACATATATTGTTACTTAGATGCGCATGCGCAACAGTACTAGAATATTTGGTAGTTCAATTATCAAGGATCATTATACTTGTGTTGGTACTCTCACACAGGCGTGCACCCACGGACACATCACACAGCTGAACAAAACGCAGTGTTGGCCATGAAAATGTTTACATAACTATGCGTACAATATGTCGAGGCCGCGTGAATAGGTGTTCATTTGTAAATTAATATAATATGCTAATAAGTTGGTATTATTTAGAGATATAAAGGTAATGGTAATGTAGCTGACATTATATTTGTGTTTTTGTTCGTAGGTGTTGATAATGTATTTTTTTTTTTGTTAAATTATATTTTTGTAATTTGATCCTTTCAATTTTGAATTACTTACAATATTTTCTTACATTGTGTACAAAAACACTTCCCACCAATGTACGCTTAGATCTTACAAGCTACGAAACGGATTTCAATGCGGTTTTCTCTTATAGAAATATTCTATTCTAGAAGGGTTTTATGTAATATGCATGTAAAACACATGCTTAGGTATGATACTGAGGCCAGTCGTGGCGCAGGGGCACAAAGTATGCTTGTAAACACGAATGTTTGTGGGTTCCATTCCCACTTGAGGAATTCATTTCCCCAAGTATATATTCCCCATATTTATATAAATTTATATATCTATTTCTTCATTCTGGTGTCGAGGCAAAGCGCGGCGTTGAGTTTCAGCACTCAACACGCGATGCTTGCGGAATTCGGCGGCAAGTGGCGAACGGTGTGTCTTAACACTAGGTTCTCCCTGGTACCCTGTTGAGTACGGGATGCAGCTTGAAGCTGATTTGATTTTTTTTTGTATTATAACATCATATTTCAAGCAAGCACGGCCACGAGCACAACACTACTATAAAATATTCTAAGCAAATTGGAACTTTTCTATATGTTCTAAATCAACAATAGTTCAACTGAAATTAGGATAATTATAAACTTAATACAAGCATATATGTACGCTACGTTTTATCCTTAAATAATTCATAGGCAGCACCTGCTATACAAAGTTTCAAGGCTATATAAGGGAAATACATATATTAAGTATATTATTTTGTTTTATGTCAGCCTGCGGATATCATAACTACATATTAGTTGATAGCAAATCAAATAAGTTGCTAGCGGAATAGAAATTAATGAAAATGAGCTAAGCGCCAATTCTGTCACGTTTTGCGCATCCGCAATTAAATTTTTGAATACAAGTGACAAATGAAACTTTTAGATGCATTATATTTTATATATTTTGATTTATAGCTCATTTAATAATAGATTAGTTATATATATTAAGAATAAATATATTTTAAGAGTTTATCTTTATAATGATTCTACGTAGACAATTGTCTGTAATGGGCTAAATGGCTAAAGGACTTGATATAAAATTGCCACAGACATTTTAATTAAAAATACAGATATGTTAAGTAAATAATTGTTGATAGACATGGCATTACAATTATGTATTTATGCTTAATATTATTGTAAAATGTTAAGTTTACGCAGAAATGTTGCGTGGCGGAATTTAAAAAAATCGGATTGCGGCAGAAAGTAATGACTATTTTAAACGTCAATTTACTGTCCATAGATTTTTCGATGTTATTTAGCTTTTAATCATGTTTTTAATTCACCCGATTGCTAAATTGTTATATATAGTAGATATAATTATACCTAAATGAACAAAGGACGAAATAAATCCTCCCACATCCTTAGTTAATTCGTTGCTTATAAAATTTTCAAAACAAAGTATTCTCGACAATCGTTGTACAATCATACAATGTTTATTTACTGGTAATTAAAACTTAGGAGTTAAGAAATGTATAATTATATTATTTTATTACTTACCTTTTTCGGCGCTAGTTGCGACTTCGTGTGAACTTTATTATAATCGCTTCGTATAAACTTTATTAGAAATTATATCAATATTTCTTTAATATTTATTACTTAGCGCACTATTGAATGAAACTTTTCTTTTCTTTACGTTGTAACTAATATTTTAACTTATTTACACTTTTCTCATAAATAATTTTATATACTATTTCATTTACATTTTTGTTGATGTTTGTTAGTTTTTTACAAACGTATTTATTTTTTAAAAACGTTTCTTCTTTAATCATGCTGGTACAAATGTGCGGATACAGATGGCAGCACTTGCTCAAAATGATATTGATATATATTTATTTATCGAAATTTCGTTTATATTTTGTACGATCTTATTTCAATGTATTTTTATTTAGATTTTTTAAAGTACTATATTACTAAGAATAGTTTATGGCATAACATTTTATAATATGGAAACATTTTAGATTATGACAACCTTCAAATTGACGTTTCGTCTTCAGGCGATCGCACATCGCGAAAAAATATATTATAGCAATTCTATTGCGTAAATTGAACACGAAAAATGACTTCGGTTGCACGGGCTGGACACTTGGCCCCTTATTTTAAGGCTACCTGTAATGTCGTGTCGAATGGTTTGAAACCAGTGGTAGCGGTGCCCACACCCGTGGACAAATTAGTTGTTCAGCCACTTCCCAAGACTTCAACCGTGCAATCGTTGAATGGAGCCCTACCCATCCAAAATCTAAAAGTAAAGCATCCTTCTAACTGTAAGTATCTTAACTTTTATAGGATTTCCCAAGGAATTATTTCTGTTACATAACACTTGTCAATTTCAGTGCCAATTCAAGTTCGGTTTGCACACTCGGATATCGGCTACCCCGACTTCTCCGCTTACCGTCGCAAGGAAACCTTAGACCCCAGGTCTAAAGCCGAAGAAAATGTTGATGGTCGCCAGTCATTCACTTATCTCATTGCTGGAGGTAATCTTTACTTTTTATTCACATAAAAGAAACAATTTATTGTATTTTATACATTAATATTATACAGTGTAATACGATATAACAATACTATAGGTTAGGTACGATACAACTCCTTATACACACAATATGCACAGTACATATGAAGATAATCATCATAATAATATTTAAAAAAAAATATTTTACAATTACCAAATTCTAATAATAAAATCAAATGGAATAACATTGTAGTTACAATATTATATATTATCTAACAGTTTGCAAGTAACTTTGTTTATAGTAATGTATAAACAATCCTTCAAGATTAAACTGAGTAAAAGTTAAGTATTTAATGTGTGAATTAAATCTTGAAGCTGTACCTGGAACTTGTGACCCAAGTGCACACTACACATATACAAAAGGCCCCTGTGCATAATCATCTTTACTCCTGTTTAACTTAATCAAATTCAAAATTTTACTACTACTGCTGGCTTTAAATCTTTTCAAGACTAAATGTTTGAAATCTTAAGTCCATATTTGTGCTGTTTTCCCTATTGATAGATAGTTCTTCCATCTCATAAATTGTGCCAGAATTTTCTTTGATTAAAACTTTTGGCATAAGTTAAAAGTATAGCATAGTAGGCAGAGGGATCATGGAAACTAATGTTAAGATATTCCATTTCCCTATTTCTGCCAAATACTGAAGGCATTGCATATTGAGTGGTGGAACTCACAACACTGCTCTTTGCATCTTTACCAGAGCAGGAAAATGATTTTTTTTAAAGTGTTTTTCCACACTTAGAAAAGAAAAATTCTTATTTAGAAAACATATAAAAATTTGAACGTAACGAGTCGAACCTTACGCTTTTGGGTAGCGGAAATTTGAAAAAATCTCCCTACGGAGATGCTAACAACATAAATAAGTTGTAACAAGCGTATAAAAATTTCAACATAGCTCGATGAGAATGTATGGCTTAGTGGTCAGAGCGCCTGGTCGGTTTCCAGGAGGTGCCCGTTCAAGTCCCGCTGCGTTCAAAATTTTTATACGTTTGCTAAATAAGTATAATAACCATTATGTTTACAATCACACGCTTATGCCTCTGCATCATAACGGCTTCTGAATCAGTAATAACTACAATAATATACTAACAACTTAAGTCAGTAATAATTGAATTAGTATAAATTTGTGTCATAGTTATTGCCCATCTCATAAGTGTTGTTTCATTTAGTATTATTACTAACTAGTGGGCGCGCGCGGCTTCGCCCGCTTATTTGGACACTTAGTGTTGAATTCTAAAAAAACCACAAAACTCACGAAAAATATTTTTAACAGTCTGAATTATTTTTTTTATAAAAATCGGTGGTGATTTAAAGATTTTTCCATACAAACTTTCAACCCCTTATTTACACCCTTAGGGGGTGAATTCTAAAAAACCATGAAACACGTGTTCAATGAAATGTTTTTAAGAGTCTGAATTTTAAATTTTATAAAGATCAGTGCCGTTTTAAAAAAAAAAATCATACAAACTTTCAACCCCTATTTCATCCCTTTAGGGTTAAAATTTTTCAAAATCCTTTCTTAGTGGATGTCCAGAATATGAAAATAAACATCTGCCCGAATTTCACGTTTCTACCATCAGCGGTTACGGCTCTGCGTGCGTCTTACCTCAGTCAGTCAGCACAAGTCCTTTTATATATATATAGATATTAAGCTCCTAACTAATAAATAATTAAGAATTACACAATATATAAAGAAATATTAATATTTATAAAATATTTTTAAACTGTTTCAGCTGGAAGTGTGGCTGGAGCATATGCCGCCAAATCTGTGGTCACACACTTCATATCATCCATGGCTGCTGCTGCCGACGTTTTAGCTTTGGCCAAGATTGAAATCAAACTGGCTGAAATTCCTGAAGGAAAATCTGTTACCTTTAAGTGGCGTGGAAAACCACTTTTTATTCGTCACAGGTGATTAGATGAATTATTTATAATAGAAATTGCATAATTTCATCATACTAACATTATAAATGTGAAAGTTGGTGAGGATGGTTGACTATTTCAGGCAAAAGTTACTAAATGGATTAAGATTAAACTATACAATAATTCATATATCGGTATAACACAACTGCAAATCATATACAATTTTGTACAAGTTGGCTTGAATATAACAATAAGCATAAGCAGTTGAAGCCCCAATTGCGTTACCATTAGAAATTTGTGAGAGAAAGGGGAAAAAAAGAAAGAAAACGTATTAATGTTTTATTATTTGGTTTCTATAAGAAATCATTTTTGTACCATGACCAACACAAAGCTTGGATTCGTGATTGTTATTGCTTATACAATATTCAAAACTTGCATAATTATTAAAACAAATTCAGAAATAAGGAAAATATATGCACATTTCAGTTAAATAAACAAAGGGAAATGATGTACTTCAATGGAATTTAACTGCATTATATAATGATAATAACATTGTTACTGTAAACAAAACAATAAATATTTTTTATTATAAAATAAAAAATATTTATTTTTGCTATAAGATTAATAATACAGCAGAACAGCAATAATGGCAGCATTGATCCAAAAGGTACCTAAGGTATGGATTAGGTAAATGCTGCCAAGGCATTAAATATTGTTGTGTTTGGTATGTAAAGGTTTATTAGAAATAGCCCTTCTTCGAAACCTATAACATCATTCATACTGGCATATCTCAGAAAACGTCACTTTTACCATTTACTTAATTATACAGGTGGAAGTGTCACTACCACTTTAAATGAAACCACTGTTTCAACTACTCTATTAAAGTCTAATACAATTATTATTATTTTTCCCAAAAATTAAAAAGTGATTTTTTCAAACAAATAAATAAAAAAATATTGTTGTAATATAAAATGCCATTTGTCAAGAACGACGCAAGCACACATAAACCTGTCAAAGGGAAACCGCCGCATAAGCCTCATTCCGAAATCGAGTCGAAGGTATTTTCGGCAAAGTTCAAAGTTGATTAACGTTTAGTAGTATTTTTGTAGTAGTATGGGTTATTGGTTATTGGTATCTATGCGTAACTGCGTCGCACGAAATACAGGTATGGATAAATATCGTGAAATGAAAAAAAATCCTACGTCTAAACTGTTGAGGTTTAAAATATTTTATCCTATATGCTGTTCTCGTAAAAGGAGCGCTGACACTTCCATCCAGTATATTTTTAATTTTCGCTAAGCATTTAGAAATACATTTTTTTGTATAATACCAGAACCGAAGGCGAAATCGCAACTGAAAAAGCAGTACCAGTCGACTCCCTGCGTGACCCTCAACACGACGACCAACGCACACAAGATCCAAAATGGCTGGTCGTTATTGGAGTATGCACCCACTTGGGCTGTGTACCAGTAGCCAATGCTGGTGACTTTGGGGGCTACTATTGCCCTTGCCATGGATCCCATTATGATGCCTCAGGCAGGATCCGAAAGGGACCGGCTCCTCTGAACCTGGAAGTGCCACCGCACAGCTTCTTAGACGACGGCCTTCTCGTTGTAGGATAGACATTATCTGAATGTTAGAAGAATTATTTATCTAAGCGTACTGTTTCAATAGACATCAATAAATTATGATTATAATTTATTTTGTTCTTTTATTTTTTACATAATTCGCTATATTTGTAAATAAATCAACGTCACGCTGTATCCCGCGCACAGCAGGGTAGGCAGAGGGAACCTAGTGTTAAGACACTCAGTTCCCCACTTCCTCATTAATTCTGGAGGCATTGCGTGTTGAGTGGCAGAACTCAACGCCGCGCTTAACCTCGACACCAGAGCAAAGAAATGAAAATATAAATTAAGGTAAATATTTCATCTCCTCGAGTGGGGATCGAACCCACAACCAGTCGGTTTTACAGTCACACCTCGTGCCGCTGCGCCACGAGTGACCTCAAAGTTGTAACGAGTGTATAATAATAATAAAGCCTTTTATTCGGATATAACAGAATATACAATTAATTTCTCGGTATACTACTACACATATACGTGTAAATACAAATACAACAAAATCTTAATCAAAACTATTCATATAAAAGCACCAAATGTGCTTTTTATTTTCTGTAAGTCTGTTTGCCAGTTGGCAAAGGTCTCCTACAACCTACTCCATTCTAGTCTATATTTAGCTACTCTGCAAGCCTTTTGTATAATGGCAAGATGCATACATTGAATAATTTGCTTTTTGTTGTTATATGAAAGTTGTTATCTTTCATTATATTTTTGGGCACCAGTACTCCAACTGTTTGCTATCTTTCTTTCGATTTCTTTATTTATGTTTTCCGTGGGTGATATCAGCTGTCCAAGGTATGTATATTCCTCAACATAACTAATTCGTGACTCTTCTACGTTTATGCTGCTTTTATATCCATTAGTCATTGCTTTTGAGTTTTTAGAATTCAATTTTAGTCCTACTTTCTCACTTTCAGATGCTAGATTAAATACATTCTGCTTAGGTCTTCTGGTGTTTTTCGCGAATAACACAATGTCATCGGCAAATCTTAAGTATGTTAGGTTGCGACCATCTGTTATTTAAGCCTAGATTGATGTTTAAGCCTAGATTGTCCCACTCAAGTTTCCTAAATCATTTCCAAAACAGCTGAGAAAAGCTTTGGAGAGGAGGATCTTCTTGTCTTACTCCTTTTTGTATCTGAAACGAATCTCCTTTCTTTTCTCGTAAAATACACGCTGAGCTATTTTTGTATACATTTCTGATCAGTCTTATATATTTTTGTTCAATTCCTTGTTCTTACAACGCCTCCCAAATGTTTGAGTGTATTAACGAGTCGAATGCCTATCTATAATCAATAAATGCTATATAATATATAAGTTTTCGATGATTTGTCTAACAACTTGGATATGATCAAGTACTGAGTGGTCCCTTCTAAAACCTGCCTATTCTTTTGGCTGTTGTTCGTCTAGTTTTTTTCTATTCGTTTGAGTTATCCTTGCAAAGATTTTCAAAAGGTTGGACATCGAACTTACGGGCCGGTAGTTACCAATATCGAACTGGTCTCCCTTTTTGTACAGTAGGATAGTATTTTAACGAGTGTAGAATTTTTACATAATTTAAAATATATTAAAAAACATGCATGTTTTAACCATATTATGTACGAGTTATCAATCTGACTGTATTTGTATCACCGAACTTTCGACTGGATGAAATGATTTTGATGATTCTTCTTTTTATTTGAAAGCTAGTGCTTCCCACGTGGTCCCATTGTAGTTTGGACCATTTCTGACAATGTTATCCATGAGAAAATCAGATACGTCTCAAATTTGCATTAAGTATATGCGGGATAAATGGACGAATAATTCAATATCCCGCCAACCGATTTCGATAAAGGTTTTTTATTGAAAAGAATATATTCTTCAAGGGAGTTTAATGAAAGTTTGGTTAGGTTGTGACTATGGGATCCGGTTGAAATTGAAGAAATTGTTATTTTTTTTTCATTACCTACCTCGGAATCACGCCCACGGCGGGAGTTAGACAGAGGGAGCCTAGTGCTAAGGCACTCTCTTTCCCGCTTTCCACCGAATTCTCGACATGTTGAGTGCTACAACTCCACTTGGCTTGCTTGTTTTCTAAATAAGTGTACTAAAATACTTGTTTTCTAAATATCTTTTTCTTTCCTAAGTGTGGATTAACACTTTAAAACTGTTAAAAATAATTAATAAATATCATCATCTCTTGCCAGACGATAATTCTTAGTAATTATCTTTGGGTAGCGGAAATTTGTAAAAATCTCCCTACAGAGATGCTAACAACATAAATAAGTTGTAACAAGCGTATAAAAATTCGACGTTGCTTGATGAGAACGTATGGCTTAGTGGTCAGAGCGCCTGGTCGGTTTCCAGGAGGCGCGGGTTCGAGTCCCGCTACGTTCAAATTTTTATACGTTTTCTAAAATAAGTATTTTTCTTTCCCAAGTGTGGATTAACACTTTAAAACTGTTAAAAATCAGCTTGACACAGCAGAGTGTTGTGTTGTTAAGTAAGACACTCCGTTTCCCCACTTTCTGCCAAATTCTGGAGGCATTGCGTGTTGAGTGGCAGAACTCAACGCCCCGCTTAACCTCGACACCAGAGCGCAGAAATGGAAATATAAATTTAAGTAAATATTCTCCTCGAGAGATGAAATATTTACTTAAAACCCACAACCAGTCGGTTTTACAGTCACACCTCGTGACGCTGCGCTACGATTGGATTTGGTTTAATTTTTTTTCTGTTAAAAATATTAAATGTAAATCTCAGAGTGGAAATCGATTCCACAGCCGTCGCGTTTACAGATACACACTTGTGTCAGTGTCGCCGACGGACTCAAACATGTGTATGTTTGTATAGCAACTACACTTTTCGTTTGAGACATCGTGTGTTTTGTTAAAGAACTCTACGCAGCACTTAGTCAAGGAAATATTTAAATATTACCAGTTAATAATTTTGAAATTTTTATGTATATATAATCTATAATTTGCTCGGCAGTGGCTGTAGACAACTCCACCGTAATATCGGTTTTAGTAATATTTATCATTAGTTATTCCTTTATCAGTACCTGTTCTCATTTATCTACAAATTTAAAGACAATTTCCTAATAATTTCAAAGCCAACATATTTGTGTATAGAATATTTATGGTAAGTGCTTTTTGCACGATATTTAAGATAATTTAACTAATTGAAAGAAAAAGACTGTATTTGAAGAAAACCTATAATTTTAAGGATTAACACGGCGAATTTGAAGTGAAAATTATAAATTGGAACTAAGAAAACGAGTTCATTCATGATGAAGGGGCACAAGCGTGCGACTGAAAACGCGACAGGCTGTGGGGTCAATTCCCATTCGAAGCAATTACATATTAAATATTTTCATCTCTTTGATCCGGTGACAAAGTAAAGTATTAGAAAAAAAATTCTATTACTTGTTTCATTTACAAAGCGTAAATGACCAGCAAATTTATTTTATCAATGTAGGGAAATAAACACACATGTTCGATTTGTAATTCTTTTTAATATCGTTACCGTTTTCTTTTTTTTTACTTTATGTATGCTTTAGACGGTTACAATCTACGTAACATCTAATATAGACTACAAAAATTTACATACATTTACAAAATTTATAACTGGGAATTCAAATTTATTAGTTGAATTTTATTTATAACATAAATAGATAATTAAATAATAATGATATACATGCAACAAACATAAATAGACATTAGGCCCAAATTGAAAAATAACAATTATATAAGCTATTGTTATAATTTGTCTATGTAAATTGGATCAAAAAGAATACACACACAATAATTTAATATGACATTATATCATCTTGACCCAATTTACACCGAAGCAAAATAATAATATAGTAAAATTTAGACGAAATCCCAGTTCTCAAAAAGCTTAAGATAAAAATTACACCTTTTTATGAACATTGAAATCTATGACTAAAAGTTAAGTAACCAATGGAAACATAATGACGCTATATTTACAAATGGTGGAAAATGGTTACATATTTGGCAAAATAATTTAAATACATGTAAATAAAACTAAGGCATGAATAATATGAGAGAAATCAAGTAACGCTACCACAGACTATATATATAAAATAAATTGAATACTGGCCACACTAAGTACATGGGACCTCACAGCTAACATTTTGTAGCAGTGACAGTTATGTAAATACTACCCATATTTAGATATCAAATATTTATCGTTAAAAGAAATAAACAAAAATAATATAAAAAAAGATTTTGACAAATGTTTACACATTAAAAATAAATAAAACAGACAAGTAAATAATTTAGAAATGTCAGAAAGATGTTGTCATTGAATAAAATTGAAATACTACAGTTACACTGAGTTCATATTAGTTTCCAAATAAAATATCACTCAGTGTTGTTCACTAATCGAAACTCAAGGGAATAATTGTTATTTTTAACAAAAAAACAACAAAAACAACAGAATCCCCGCAATTTGACATTATTTGACCCTAAAACGTGGCCAGTATGCAATTCGATTCACCTTTAAAGCTTACAGAAAATAAATAGTAACTTCTAGAACTTTCCTCACGCTTCATAAATCAATGTAATGAGTTTGTACGTGCGGGCGGTACGGTTAAAAAGCAGGTGTATGTTGTTATGGCACAGGGAAGTATGAATCATGTCAAACAAAACTGATGAATTACACAAGTCATTAACAGGAAATGGTATGCTCCAGTTTGATAACACTGAATGTCTCAACATTTATAATAAATCTTCACTCTAGCACATTTATTTGAACACAGATTATCGATTCACATTCAAAATTGTAGATAATAAATTCTATTATACGGAAAATATATATATCTATCACATTACATATTATATATTATTTCTTATTATATGACAAAAATATTTGAGTAAATCTTGAAATATTTAATAATTAATTTAATTATCAATAATTAGTATATAATTCAATATAATATTTTAGTGTGAATATCTCTGATTGTGGTAAATAGTTATTTTTTTTTAAATATGAAATTTGTGCGATAAATAAATGAAACGTTATCTGTCAAAGTCATATAGTATTGTCAAAAGTCATTCTAGTCGAGTGTTGGATCACAGTCCACCTACAAACACAACATAATTCTACACAACCTCGGAAGCTCTTTATTCTCGTGACTACAAAAAATATTTTTTTCTAATATTTTTTTTCAATAATTTCTATTTATTTAGGTTCCTCAATCTCATGACAATGGCGGTGTTTCATAAATTATTGTAAGGAATAGATTGTGCCTAGTAAATTGTACGGAAACGGAGCCGAGTCGTGTTGTTAAGTCGCTTTACGTCACATATTTAGTTGAGTTAAGGCTGCCATGTTAATAATATAAAATATTTAAAAAATACATATAAAACATTCATAGTGACCTTCCATGATATTTAACAAAGTAATACATTCATTCATTTCTAAATAATTTTAAATACAAGTCATAAAGTTCAAAACAATAATAATTGACAATTAAAAATAAAAATTTACAATTATAAACATAACATGTCTTTATACACAGCAGTAACTGAAATAATTTACAAATATATATACAAAAAAATGCAAGCACTCAACATGAGCAGCCCACACTCAACGTGTTCAGCAGTCGGCGGTGTAGACGGGCGCCAGGTCCAGCGTGAGGTGGCGCAGCGCGCGGTCGCGCGAGGCGGCGCGCGCGGCGCGGGACGACTTGATGATCTGCAGCACCATGGCCTTGCAGTCGTGGCACACCGCCATCTGCACGCCGCGCAGGCGCTCCGCCGCGCCCGCGCCCGCGCCCGTCATGCTGCGCCCGTAGCGCGCTCTGCAATTGTATACCATATTTATATTTTTATAATTCCAAATTGGGTCTTCAGCCGTAGTAAGAAAACTGTAATAAACATAGGAAAGTCTTTATTGAGTTAAGCTTTTCTATGGGGAGTGCTCTGTGTTCAATGGAAGTTAGGTGAATATGATGTGATAATTTCGCAGACGTACAAGATGAAATAATAATAGTAGAAGAGTCCAAGCGGGGATTTTGCACGTTACGTTAATCGATATACCATATATGTAATCTTTATATAGGAACGAGCGTCAAAAGTAGCTAGTCAGATTAGTGAGAAATCGATCCTCAGGAAAAAACGGGCGCGTCAAACTAAGGCAAGGTAAATTAAGTACTACAGAACCGTGTATATTTCAATAATCTGAGAACTTGACCGTGGAATAAGGAAATATGTGAATCTTAAAGTTAACCTCGAAATACTAAAGCGCGAATGTTTTTTTTATTTGAAAGAAATCTTTTAAGAATTATGGAAAAATATAATCCAATGATTTTTACGGGGAGATGTAGCTGAAACCATAAATAAACTGTAGAGCGTTCGCGTAAAGGTGTTGAGAACTGTATTGCCGTGATAGGTGGACTGCTCACTCATCAAAAAACCTATTGATTTATTCGTTTACGCATCAGATGGAAAAACAAGGAATATTGTGTATTCCACAGTATTTCAATAAATATCAAATTGAAACGAAACGCTGCAATTTCACATTCTTTTTTCGAAATAAACAAAATCAATAAAATAAATTGAATTTATGTAATGTCTTTCTTTCAAATCTATTTTAGTTGGTAGCGTAAAAACGCGCTTAAGGTACAGCTAGTTTTCAATATTTATTTTCTACTTTTGTATCAATAAACTTAACTAACAAGATTTTTATATTTTTTCATTTTCAAAAATTGATTATGATCTTTGTCCTAATCAAATCGTCAGTCATTTCCAAAGGGCATTTTTTTAAGTTCACTTAATGTTCTCTTACAATATGTAACAAGCTGGAACAATTCTTTTTTCTTTTTATCTTTTTATTGTCACCACCATTCCTCTTATTACTCGTCATAATAATATCTCTTGTTTATCAGAAAGACATAGCGTGGACTGATTTTTTTACATTTTTGAAAATTAATACACGCTCTCTTTTCCGCTAAGTGTACTTATGACGCTTTAGTAACTACACATTTAATATCCCGAGCTTCCCTTCTATAAATTTGCAATAATAATAAAATACAATTCTAATTTGTATGGTATTACACTCTATATAGGCAAAACGACGCTTTTTTAGCCAACGAAAGCTGTAACAGATTATACATGTAATGTTAAGGACAGTGTCACACACCTGCGCTCCAAGCTGTTCATAGCCGACAGCGGCGTGGCCACGCACGGCATGCTGCCGGGCCCGTCGGCGCGCGCCACGCGCAGCGGCGGCTCGAGGCCGAGCGCGGAGGCGCCGCGCGAGCCCGGCGCCGACGACGCCGCGCGCCGCGCCCGCGGGCTGCTGGGCGCCGAGCCCACCGTGTTGTCCACTGTCGATGCCTGCGATACAAGTTTCATCATTGGTTTTATTTTGTTTTATTTTTTCTACATAAAGATACATCAAATGTGTTTTTAAAGTTTTATATTTGACTTCGATTTCATTCACAAATAATTGTAATAACGTATTAGAATAAAAAAATATTTGTAAAAACAAAAACCCCGACTGCATAAAACTAAAAAGAAAATAAACAAGCCCAATAGTTTATTAGGATTAACAGTCAGGACCTCTTTCAATTATACGGGGTTCCTGATAAAGATTTTATTGATTAAAGCATCAGTTATAAGTCCCGACTGTTAATCTTAATAAACTATTGGGTTTGTTTATTTTCTTTTTAGTTTTATGCAGTCGGGGTTTTGGTTTTTACAAATATTTTTTTATTTTTCACTTTTTTGTTAGGATTTATTAAAGTAATGATAATCATGATCTTTTTTGAAATTCTCGTATTAAGCTCTTGAATTTGATACCCATATTGTGGTATTTGAAACGAAAAAAATTTTTTTTCACTAAGTCCAATGGGATCCCACAGCTGCCATGATAGTTTTTTTTAACATCAACTATCTAAGAACACTTGGGCTGCTAATACAAATCTAACGATACCTCAATTGTGTAAATCCGTTCAGAGGTTGTGGAGATATGAGGTAATAAAAAATATTACATACATACAAAATACGCGCGAAAAACATAACCCTTCCTTAGCAGTCGGGAAAAATTATTTTGATTTGAATTTAAGTTCAAATCGAAATATTTTTTTAAATCAATACATTTTGAATTTGATTTCTTGGAAATGTCTATTAATCTAAACAATTCTGTTGTTGTGATTAAAATACATTTTCAAGAGTTATCTGTTTAATTGTTCACAGGTTTAAATATTTAAAAAAAATGCGCTACAATTATTGAACCAGACGTAAAAATCAGTCATAATCTCTCAACCCTTACAATAGGGAAAGTACGTGGAAATTTAAAAAAAAACCAACTGACATTGTGTTCAGGCGACACAAGCCGCGCCATCAGTGAGCGCGGGAAGGACGACTGCTCCTCGTCGGGCGACGGCAGCAGCGACGGACTCAGTAACGCCACTGGTACATGTGCGAAATGCTCTGTTGGGATTCGCATCTAGAAAGATATATGATTGTATTAGGTTTTTATAGAGTAGTTAAAACTATGGTTTCATTTAAAATGGTGATAACAAAAACACTCTGTATTGCTTCAAACTATATCTTAGAGACAGCTGAGTTTCAAGAGTAAATGAACATTTTTCGTAACATTGCGTGTTGAGTGGTGGATATCAACGCAAGAAAGCTTTGTTTTGTTACCAAAATGAGAAAATGAAAATAATACATTCCTCTAAGTGGTAATTGAACTCACAAACCATACCACCGCTGCGCTACAACGGCCCGCCTATTTGATATTATTTCTAAAATTTATGGCGAATATAATTTTAAATATAAAATAAGACGAAATAAACAAGGAAACACTGAAATTATATGAAAAAAAGTAAATAATAGTATATGTACCTATACAATCCTAGCATTTAAAACTAAATGAATAAAAAGTAAAACAATGTAATAATTGAATGTCAATAGCTTACCTTCGAACAACACTTCTGACAGACAGTCTTTTTGCACAATTTACACTTCTGCCCCCACGGACCGAAAATGCCGAATCGTGTTTTCAAACAAAGGAAGCATACCTGAAATAAAATGTATTACGTAAATATATGAAACATCGTATGTTTACATTTAAATATATAGTGAATTCAGTCTAGAATCTAGTCTAGCTAGACCAAACCAACAGCAGTAGTTTTAGTACCTATGCATACTACATCTACCTTCTAAGCGATAGTAGCTTTTTTTACATATTTATATTATTGTATTAGTTTCACACTTCATCCAGCATATAGCAGTGTAGGCAGAGAAAACCTGAGAATAAATAGAACCTGGTATTTACACACTTCGTTTCCATTGAAACATTTCTGTTCCTCACTTTTCACCGTAGGCTCGAAGCATAGGAGTGGTCGATTCAATTTAAATAAATTCGAATAATTTCTATTTATTAAATATAGCACTCACCCTTCTCTTCTCAACGTCCTCCTTAACCCTGCCCTCAACGGGCAGGACCTCTAGTTCCGCTTTCGTCAACACCGACCGGATGTGGACGATTTCCTCTAACGTCAGAGAGAGCCGATCGTCAGACATTATAGCGTCTTGCCATTGTTTCTGTAACCACATTGTTTTCTAATTAACAAACTTATTAACTGTGAACTGTTAATTCTATATTGTATTTGTATCAATGATTATGTTAGATTATCAAATAAAAATATATGTATGTTGTTTATTATATTTTTTGTTACTTTATGTATTTTACTATTTACTTCTTAAATGGAAATAAATAAATAAATTATGAAGTCCTCAATTTTATCTATATAAAAATCAGTGGTACCATCTAATTAAATAACATTATTTACTAAGAATATGTGACGTTAGTGTTCAAAAAAGACGGATTCTAACTACTGAAAGCTCAATAAAAATTTTAGCTTAGCAAGTTACTACTATAGGGTATTTTTTTATATATTACTACGGTCTATATAATCTACGGTTGCTATAAGAGTCTACGACTAAAAGTGCATTCGCTACTAAGGAATTAGATTTGTGCATTGTAACCAAACCCAAGCTTTAAACTTACTCTCTGTATCCATTCTATTATTTTGATTTAAAGAAACATGCATTTGAGCAAACATTATTAGGTCCGACCTGTATGTAATATATCAAATGAGAATTCATACCTTTTATTAGTGTAATAGTTACTAAATAAAATTGAAAATATTGTATACATATTAAAATATGTTAATATTGTATAAAAACATTAACAAAACGTTTAATTAAATCAACTAATATAGGTTATTCAGATTAAATTAATACAGATATATACATAGGTACATAAGAACCAAAAAATAAGTCTGTTGTTTCATACAACATTAATATGAAAAGTAATTTCAAAACGTTAATCATTATTTTATTATAATTTATTTATTATATTCGAATTTCCATTACATTTTTCTTTATCTAAGCACTAAGCACTTGATACAGATTAATTAAAATTAAGCTCCAATTGATTTCATAACCATTGATATCCATATCATATTATTTTATACGATACTTCAGAGATTACTTTTTTTTATTTTAATCCTTTGACTTTCGTAAAATTAATATTCAACCGATCAATCTATCAATATTTAAGTAGGTATCTTCAAATGACAAACTTATAAACCTATCAATAAAGATGCAGAATCTATCAATCTATCAACAAGCATCAAGCAATCAACTCACGTGCGGATGTACAGGGCTGCCACTAACCGACTTGATGAGTTCATCCTGCAGCGACGACCGGGACCAGGACAGCTCGCCGAGCTGGGCGTCGTCGCTACTCGCTAGAGAAGCTGCACCCGTGCAAGATGCGCGAGATCCTGGCCTGGAAGTCATTTAATAATAACATTATAAAATAGTATAGTAACATTACAAACAAATCTCTTCTACAAGCCAGATAGAATAATGACACCAAATGGAAACATGATAAATGGGAACGGAATATCTTAACACTAGGTTTCCATGTTCTCTACCCTACTATGTGCGGGATAAAGCGGGATAAAGCTAAAAAAAATGACTTACCTCGAATGTGGTAACGATTGAGCACCATCTATAGTAGGGCAGGGCGGATGTGTGACGGTGTGTCGTCGCATAGAAGCTCGCCGCGACGGGCATTGCGTCGCCAGGTCGTAAGCTACAACAATATTCATCAATTAAATATATTGACAAATTTGGTTATCGTCAAAAAATTTAAAAAAATGTACGAAAATAATTTTGGGAAATTTAAAAAAAAAATTAACTAGATAAGCAGTTCTAAATTATTTATCCATAGAAATATCTAGAATATTACATTTTTATAACATGATCATTAGGTATGCTGTTAACATTAATGACGAAAGAAAAATTAAATGTATAGAACTGGTTGAAGCGCTCTAAATAAAATATCAGTGCTTCTTAAGCAAATAACACTGTGAGTGATACAGATAATGTAGTATTAAGTATACATAAGTATTATTTTCTTTGACAGAAGTTACCTATAGCGTTATATATTTATGCCGTAAGTAGAAAACGCTGTAATAACATATCATTAATAGTTACTCGTCAGTAAGTAATAATGATATATTATAGCTTATTTTAAACTATTATTTGCAATCGTAGGAGTATTTGTAATATAAAATTTGTTGTCTGTTGACTTGTTCACAAGACAAAATTAGGATGAATATATTAACTCTATAGTGATAACTAAGCAGTTTTTGTTTCATAACAATCATTATATGTTAATTTAAAGTAAAAATGTATGAAAATATTAAAAAAAATGTTATAGCCATTAAAAGTCTTCACTTAAGTAAATGTTATATAATATATTGGCATTGAATAAAACTCAGCAAAGATATCACGTACATAATTTAGAAAAAAATACATTTATACACACAAATGACGCAGTAATGACTTAAGAATTATTAACTTAATAATTAACTGTTTTATAATAAGCATCCGTTCAATGCTGCATAAAAATACTTGGCATTGACTAATCTTTTATCGTTTCATAAATTAAGAATTTGCACTTTCATATTCAATTATTTCAATAATAATATTACATTTACGAACTGAAATATTTATTTTAGTAAATAATCGTATAAAAAACTGAGCGTAACGTGACTTGAACCTACGCCTTTTGGAATCCCTTTAAACGCTCTAGTCAATTAAACCATAATTTTCACCTTATCCTTTATTACAAGATAAGAAATTTCAATTACATTATACATATATATTTAAATCATTTTCTTTTATTATATTATATTTATATCTTTGACTCAATTGAATTTTCATATTATTTTTAATTAAATTTTGCAAATTATAAGTCCGCATAACAGCAACTAAATCAAATCTGGTCCCTACATATTAGCATTACCAGTTAGTCTCGTCATGATATCGCTCACTAAGTTATTATTATTAAGTTGATTAAAAAAAAGATCTTATTTACACTAAACTGACCAAACCTAATCAATTTTCACCGTTAAGTTGCTACATTTAAAGAGGCCTTAAACAATAAAAACAAATAGCTTCATTTCAAAACTTCCGTTTCACGTTCGACTTTCCCTCCACCTTTATAAAAGGTTAAGGCCGATTGTAAGAAACATCTGACAAATCATCATCATCAAGGCGATACCTACCTAATAACTTAACGAGTTTTAAAAACAACATATTATCTAGTATATAGATAATAAACATTGATATAACATATTTAAAAATGTATTTTTAGGAGTTTTTTTAAATTTATTAATCAGCTTCACGCTGTATGCTGCACACAGCGGGGTAGGCAGAGGGAACCTAGTGTTAAGACACTCCGTTGCCCACTTTCTGCCGAATTCTGGAGGCATTGCGTGTTGGGTGGCAGAACTCAACGCCGCGCTTAGCCTCGACACCAGAGCCAAGAAAATGGAAATATAAATTTAAGTAAATATTTCATCTCCTCGAGTGGGATCGAACCCACAACCAGTCGATTTTACAATCACACTTTGTGCCGCTGCGCGACGACTGGTCTCAAATTTAAAATTTTATTAAATTATAATTATTTTTAATGTTGTGGATACGACAAAAATACAAAATTTCATCAACCATTAATTGAACTTGCACATATCACCATTAGTCTTTATGCATTAAAACTAACTACTTTACCAAAACTAGTAATCAATATGAATGTGTCTAGATCGTGTCAGAATAAAGCAAACCCGTCCAACACTTAGTGTCAGGTCACGATAACCGTTACCGAGACCAAAGAATTGTAGGCTGTGCCTCGACTCTAAGTGGTACGCTCGAATGGCCTTGTATATTAAATGTGCTATAAACAACAAAGTTATTATATATTTGTTGTTACGACTTCTCGAAATTACTTAACAGCTGACAACAATAAATCCTTATAAGTTTAAAAATTTTATATATTTTGTGCAAATAAATATGATTTATTATTTTTTGTATTTTTTTTTGGTTCCGTGCTTTATGAAATGAAATGTGACATAATGATTGAGAGAACTTTTGTAAAATTAATTTCGTTCTCTACTTTCCAAACATATAGAGGCACAATATATGGTGGTTAGCGGAACTCTACGCTTCGTCGCCATAGCCTATATAATGCTTATGAAAGATGATTCCGATTAATTTATAAGAAATAAGAAATAATAAAAGAAAATATTAAAAAAACATTAACGAATTAAAGTTTCTTGAAAAATATAAAAAGATTATTTATTGTTTATAAATATGCAAAACTTAATACAATGGATACTCAGTTACTTGATATATTTCAGTCAAGTAAATGTCTATACTAAGTATGTTACGACTATATTATTTAGGTGTAATTAAAGAAACTTTCGTTTAGAGTGTAAAACTTAAAAAAAGCACTAAGACAGTAACAATAGTAGGTACGGTGCTTTCTAATACAAATAAAGCAATATAACTTCTAGAAAACTAACATTGAATATGTTTTAAGTATACAGATTGATGATATTTATTTATATGTAAAATTTTAAGTTTAAATGTATGTCATTTGTAATGAAAATGTGATGGTTGTGGATTCGGTCCCCACAAATTAGAATGATATATTTAACACACGTGTATTTAATTTAAACACCGAAGCTATAAAAAAATTATAAAGTAAAAAAAAATATCGCTTTCACAAATTTACTAATCAAAAATACAAAAAAGGTTTACAATATACATAATTCTGTTCTTCATATTTCGATATGACTCCTATAACTATCGTATATTGGTAAACCTCTTAGATAAGCTTTAATAAAGTCAATTAATGCCACCATTGACTATATGGGGAATTATAACAATTTCAAAAAAAATATGATTTCAACTAATTAAAACTTTCTCCAATACTTGTATAATAATTAGAAATTAAAGCTTGAGTAATTGTATTTTAGTATTAGTGTCTTTCTACTCTTTACACTGAAACTGATAATAATTATTAACATTTAAAATATTATAAAACAAATTAAATAAGTAATTACATTACAGTTCTTGGAGCTCTCTAAATGTATGAAATTTTAATATATTAGTCATAATCATGATATAATGACAAAAATAATTTGAAAGCGTGACAACATGGTATTAAATTGAATTCTAAAATCGCTTAAGCAATAATAATGATACATATTATTCACAAAACAATAATAATAAATATCAAATTATTAATATATTAAATCAACATAGCGTTTAAAAGCGTGGTATCATGCATCATACATTCGAGGGTTTCGTCGCAGAACTGGTGGTACTCGTCGTGGGAGATGCGCGTGCGCGGCGGCGCCCGCGGCGTCTCCACTGCCCGAGCGAGCGTGGACAAAGTGCTTTATTATAGTCTATTTATGGCCCTTTTAGAGTGAGTGACTTAGAGAGATTTTAATGGACTTTTTCGACCAATCTTGGGTCCAGGCATATTATAGAATATTTTTTTATCTATCACTTCTAAATTCTCATATTATCAAACACTCATGTTTATCAAAATAATCCTCATCCAATATCATTAAATATTAATGAACCCATTAAGTTGTGTAATAGTAACTATAATTTTATATTTTTTATATATTTTGGGGTAAGTCACAATCACAATTAAAAAATATAGCAAAAGCCAGAGATCACGAAGCCATCCGCTAATCTACCCAAATTTCTTCTTCACCTCAAGCCGTGTTCGCTTCAGCGTGTAAATATATTTATAAAAGGGGATTTTAGTACTTATACATTAGGATTTATTGAAAATTTTAACTGAGAAATGACTTACCCGTTCTCTTCCATGGTTTCGGTGGATTTTGTTGTGGGGCTGTATGCCTGGGGAAAGGTTGAGGAGCACAGGTTTCCGGACTAACACAAGTCTCGGTGTCGTCTTCATCTTCATCGTCCTAAGTAAAGAAAAAAAGATTTTTAGAATTATGTTTAAGCTTGCCAGCTTGTAAAATTAAAATAGTTTCTTTTTCCTGAAGTTTCTTTTGTTTTTAGCTTTAAAGTATATTGGCCTTTCTTCATAATAAAATATAAAAACAAATAGTTCGCTAATTAGGTAAAAATGTGCAAATATTAAGTGGCTTAGTACTTAAAAGATTTTTTATTATATTTTTTTGTGTCAAAAATTAATAACTATTATTTATGTAAAATAAGCAATTTATAAAGATTAAATTAAACCATGCCCCATAAAACTGACATTTATCAAATCTTAGGTGATTTAACCAGTTTTGTTTAAGTCGGCGCCTCTCACTTCCGTTTAATTAATGTACCTATCTAATAAATTAAAAATCTTACGTGATCATTTAGCAAGTATTAAAGATTTAAATTATAGAAATGTTCATAATATATAGTAGAGAAGGCTTGGCCAATTGAAATCAGCTCCTCCAAAGATATGAAGCTAAAAGGGCATTATATTTGGAGCAGAAGCGAACGTTGAGATGTTTACACAGACTGAATCTGTTATTACGATGGAAACTGATGGATTATTCATTCAAGGTGGAAAACTGCGCAGTAGTCAGTTTGAAGTCAGAATATTGGACGTTAATCTATTGGGATTAACATCTCTGAGGTGCTTTTGCTATATTTAATGTAATAAAAGATGAAAAGAATCATACAAATTGATGAATAGATAGTTTTTTTGTCGATACAGCACTATAAAATGCATTAGCCGAAATAAGGACCCTTAGTATTTTATTAACGTTAATAAAATATTCATAAAAACTTAAATGCTTTAAATAAAAAAAAAAACTATTTTAATTTAAACATATGCCTACTTGCTTAAAACTACTTTGGTAGCAGTAAACTTGAACAAAGGTAACTTAGTTTAAATGCCGAAAATACTGAGTAAGGTTTCAAAGTTATGAAGTTAAAATTAAAAACCTGCTGCTAAGTACAGTTTACATATATTTTCCTAGTGTTAAGACACTTCGAGCAAAATTTTCGAGACACTGCGTGTTGAGTCGCTACACTCAACGCCGCGTTTTATCTTGTTACAAAGGCAAAAAATTAAAATAATATTTTTTCCTGAATGTTACATCGTTGAGTATTTAAAAATGTTGAAGTAATTAAAATAAATAGGACAAGGAATTATTTTAAAGTTAAAACCTTTTAAAATTTAAATATCGTTATTAATGTAAAATTTTATAATGCATCATCAAATATTAATGATATTATCTTGACTGAAAGCGCTATATCACTTATTTATGAAGCCATTAATTCAATAAAGAGCATTTAACGTAAACTGGGTCGACCTGCGTCAGGCGCAGCACCAATATTGATAAATGTATCTTGGCACTAATATCTACTAGCTACATATCCAAGTATCAAATATATAAATGTCTGTATGTATGTACAAATATGTTGAAACACGGGGTCTAAAAATATTAATCTAAAGTTAAGGTTTTCATTAAACATTTTAGGTTTTCTTTAATAAAAGAATACTTAATCAATTAAGAGACTTCCCTTTTCTACTTTCTGCAATTTTGAAGTGTTGCAAGTTGAGTGGCGGAATTTAACCCTGCCTCGTTACCAGCGAGAAAATGAAAAAAAAACTTAATTTTACCGAGTGGGAATCGTACCCACAACCATTGCATTTACATTCTCATTATGACCACTTGCGACCGGGCCACGACGGCTTCTTTCGTATACAAAAAAATAAAATTTGCAGCATGCAGAAATTTCAATTTCTCATATCATGTCAATATATTTTAAATGATCTCTTTACTTCTATCGGAAAAAATAATAACAATAAAAAAATGAGGAAAAGGAAAGAAAGGTACCGACGTTAACAAATAATAGATTGACAACATTTACAAATAAATACGAAAAATTAAACATAGCAACGACAACCCTATGTTTCTACAACATCAATACACTAAGCGCGCGCACATTTTGTTTTTTCAAGAGTTTTCGTCCCCTTTCCTTTATATCGTCCGTATGAGCAATCAGCTTTGACGCGATACGTTGACATGGTAGTGTGTGGTTTTAAGACCTCAATTTTAATGTTTTGACAAGTAACGAGACAATTTTGTTGTTTTTGTTGTATTTTTTTCATTTTTGAACTTGGAAAAGTAGCTTAATACGTAATAATTAATTAAATTTTAAGTTAATTACATTAAAAAATGGGAAATCTAATGAAATTCATCATTTCCTAATACCCAAGTCCCAAAAACACATTAGTATACATGAAAATTGCAGTGGCTTTTATTTTGTTTTGATCAGAATATATACTATAATAATTTTGCAGCACACAATAATGCCGTTACTTACAGGTTGAGAATCACTGTATTAGGTCATTAATTGCATTCAGTTTTGAGGTCGTCTGGCGTGGTCGTTTCCAACAAAATTACGCGCATAGAATAAGTATCATGACAAGACTATATCAAGAGACTCTAGTATCGATAACTTTGTAAAACTATATAAAATTATTGAACATATCGCGACGAGAAAATCGACTCTTTAAGTAATACGTAATAATAATGAATATAGAAAAGGTTATTTTTATATACATAAAAAATGTGACATTAATTTTGGTTATTATTTATATTAAGAAGCCTTCATAGTTATGCCTTCATGGCCATAGTTTTGGTTCTATTCCGTATATAATTTTCATGTCCTTGCTCTGGTAACAAGACAAAACCCGGTGTTGAGTTCCGCCACTCAAATCAACTCTGTTTCGAACAAGAGACGTAAAGTAGGTGAAGTCTCCTAAAAATCACATAAAGTCATGCACACGCCAAATTTAAACTTATTAATATATTATATGAAAATACCTTCGGCAGTCCTACCTCAAATATTAAACGAAAACAAATATGAATTAACTGCATAAAGCTGCACGCCGGCCGTCCAATATGCTTGTTACAAAAACATTACACAATTAAATCCATGAAAGAGTCAGCTGCATTGCCATTATGTCACGTAATCGGAAACCATTGTTTTAATATAAAATGTTACAGCAATTGCAATTTAAAATTAGGGAAATTACTTAAAGTACCGAAGTATTTATAGTCTTTAAAAGTTAAAAAGGTGTTATTATCGAGAAAAGCTATGTTTTTGTTAACTTAGTCAAAATCAATTATTAGGCTTTTTTTTTGTTTTGATTTCGATTTTTTTATAAAATTTACTAATGTCCGTACTTTAAGAGATATTTTTCAACGATTAACTTAAAAAAACTTAATAGTTTTGTAGAATTTTTTGTAATTCTTCTTTTCAGTGAAATACTAATAAGTAATATAATATTTTTAATTCAAACGAAAGGCCTCATTGTATCGTGATGAACTATTGAAGAAACGTGACAGCAAAGACCATTTTTACTATACAAATGTACTACTTTCTAAATGTTTTACGTTATAATACATTATGTATGCAGATAACGAATTGCTACACTGACACTGATATTCTTTAATGAGATTTAAATAAAAAAAAAACGACGCTTCTTCTTCTTTCGTAGTACAGCTAATTTGCTTTTTTTTTTGTTTTTTTAGGGACGTGTTTGCTTTGGGAGTAAAGCAAAGTCTCGGATCCGTAAGGCGTTACATCAACATCGTCAGACTCAGAGATTTTGTATTGTTTCTAATGCGGGTCCATCATGAGAGATGAGAGATCTGGAGCTTGTAATCTCAGGTTCTTTTGGCTCATTATAAACCTACGTTAGTCTTTTCCTTTTAGGCAATTCATATATGGATTTAATTTTTCCGACAAATGTTTCAAGCAATCATTTTTATAATAAAGTTACAGAATAAAGCTAAAAATTACATAACAAAATGATTTCTATACTAATTTAAACAAAAAAAAACTGCAAAAAAATATGTTTTAACGTTATAATGCACCGGAAACTAATAACACTAAGAAGTCTTATAATATATGCAACGGGAAATCCTATTATTGTATTGTACGTTTAGGGTTTCTCTGTATTTTTATTATTCTATTCGGACATATTAATATAGAGAATATGCAAAAATAAAAAAGGATTCAACAAGATATTTATAACTGGTAAAATTTCTAGTACAGAGAAGTGACGTTTGATCCTGAGCTTTTCTGGATAAAGTAATGGTTGTAAAATCTCCGTGAAGGGAAAGAGAACGAGAAGTCCTAACACTAGGTTCTTTTTGCCTCCTTTTTTGAAAACTAAATTACTTAATTAAATGTCCAAAACCAATTCAAAATATAAAATCTTCTACAGATTTAATTTAATCGATATTTAATTAAATCTGTAGAAGATTTCATCGATAATCAACAGTTATACAAAATCGATCTAAAAATCACATTTCGTATTCGGCGATCGTATATAACAATATACGTTATTTTAAAGCTGGGTCACGGGGTCACAAAACTAACACAGCAGTGCTACCTGCACTTTGGCAAAAGTTTCACGTGGGACGAATATATAAGGCTTATAATACGGTTAAGCTTAAAGCTTATTTGAAGTTTAGGTAAAGTATTGAATGTATTTAAAATATTAAATAATTATATTGAGACCAACACAGCGTCGAACTATAAAGGAGACGTTTATAGATTCATTTCCAGTCGGTAGAATGAATGATTTTCTTTTCCTTGCTCTGGGAACAAGACAAAGAGCGGCGTTGAGCTCCGCTAGTTAGCCGAAATGTTTTGAAAAATTAAGTCCGGTCTATTGGGTACGGACAGATACACAGTTGATGTCTTCTCTACCTACCTTGGTATATGGGCATGGGTATATAAAAGTATCGAAATGACAAGAGGTAAATTACATTAAATTGAAGTATTTTTTAATTGAGTGGCAAAACCAATGGTCAAAATCACTTAGAATTTAAATTGCTAAAACGCTTCAAAATAAATTATTAATGACTTATTTATAAAACAAATTTATAAAATACTAACTGAATTCTCCAATATTTCTTTATGATTTAAAAGCTAAAAAAACGTTCTCAGTATCGCGTGAAAGGCTTGCTTGTGTAGTTGAGGCTGATAAAAACAAGCATTTGGGTACAACGGTTAACAACCTATGCACTAAATACCTTACCGCAATATTGGTCGTAGTATAATCATAATTTGAAATTTCTTTGTGAAATATATTTTTTTTACCTTCAGGCTGTATCGGGTAGGCAGGACGAACATGGGAACCTAGTGTGAAGAAGAAGTGGAGTCCATTACTCCACTTCTATTAAGACAATTCCGTTCCCCACTTTCAGCCTAATTCTGGAGGCATTATGTGTTTAGTGGCTGAGCTCAACGTCGCTTAGTCTCGTTATCAAAGCGAGAGGGAATCGAATCTGCAACTTATCGCGTTTGTAAACACATGCTTATAGTTTTAAAATTTTATGTGGCATTGTAATTTTCTGTTCTGTTTTTCACTTTTCACGTTTATAAATATGTTATAGACTTAGACATATATAAGAACACGTTGATTGACGACCTCTCTTCTAACTTTACTAGGGCGAAAATAACAAGTTTTTAACCATTTTCCCAACCTATAAATACTGCGTCACGTAACGAACTCCCATTGAAATCAAATTAACAAATATTTTTTTTATAAAGCTGCGCAAAAACTCATACAGTTACTTCTAATAATGGGATTTCTTTACAATTGTATAATCGAATTTGATGACGGAGTGACCAGTAAAGAGGACAGTGACCTCCCGAAATACTGAGAGTTATTGTTTATTGAGTTCAGCTATTCTGTTTAGATAAATTTAATGTAAAGTCAAAGAGGCCAGTCGTGGCGCAGGGACACAAAGTGTGCCTGTAAAACGGACTGGTTGTGGTTTCGACCCCCACTCGAGGAGATGAAATATTTACTTAAAATTTATATTTCCATTTCTTCGCTCTGGTGTCGAGCCAAAGCGCAAAGCTAAATATTATATCGATGTTTTTGAACAAATCAACATATTTAATGTAAGGAAAAGGAAACGCGGAAGAAATAAGCGCACTAAAACGTTATAAAAATACACTGGTGTGTAATTTTGTATGTAATAATGAAATTGTAACATTGATTTTGAAAAGACCAACTGTTAAGTTTCTTGCCAATTCTACCCAAAAAACTGTCTTTCGAGCTGGTAGAAGATTTACATTTATTAGATGATTCAAAAGTACTCACAAACGCCTATTTGAAAAATAATATTTTAACACCATATACAAATACTAGGTCACTGAAGCCTTGTAAAAAGTGTTTGTTCAAGTGTAACAGTTTACTTTCTACAGGATGTTCTTATACCGTTACTGTTAAACACACAATACTTTTAGATCATTGCGTAATGTTCCCAATCATTTGGAACACCTAAGTTTATAAAAATAACATAAAAATGATAAGAACGGCCGATAACAGTAAAAATAACTTTACATATTTGTTTTTAAGTGGTAAATACGTAATAATTTGTTTAAAGCGCAGCCAATGTTGCGTGTAATATGACAATAAAGGTATGCCAATAAAGACAATAGCATCAGCATAAAAGCTGTATTCTTTTCATTTGCGTACAAATTTAACTAGAATTTAATATTTATATCATTAGTAGCACCGTTGAGACGATAAACTACACCCATGATAATCCAATTAGAATGTTTTTTTGTAAAATATTAATTCAAAAATATTTTCCCTAGTAAAGAATGCAATCTCTAATTAAGCAAAAAGAAGATATTACGGTGTTCTTTTACTTAGTTTCTTTTGGCTGTACGCCGTACCTCGCATTTAGCAGGGTAGGTAGAATAACCTCAGAACTTAGTGTTCAAGCACTCCGTTCCCATTTCCCATTTTCCCCACTTTCTGCAGAATTCTGGGGGAATTGCGTGTTGAGTGGCGGAATCCACTGGTGCGTTTTACCTCGTCACTAGAGCGAGGAAATGAAAAAATTAAACATTTCACTCTCCTTACTCCCCCCCCCCCCACACCACGACAGCCTCAAATTTTACTAAGTTCTCTTTGCTTACTCCATAAAATAAGGAAAATGAGTAAAAAAAATTAAATAACAGCTTCAAATGTAATATCAGGTAATAGAGTAAAAGTTATTTATTCCCTTAATATTTCTAGTATGAAGCAGTATCATTTGCAATTAAAAGAGTTAATATAGAGCTAACAAACACTTATATCACGCAACACTGGCAGTTCCGATAAAGTCATCGACACGAACCAAGGCGGATGCATTTTTTGTTATAGGCTTGAAATTTACTCCGATAGACTTTGACTCGAATGATTTGATAGTGATAGGCTAAAAAACGAAATTAAGAAAAATAGGTACAGATATAAATACTATAAGTCAAGTCTGTACTGATTTATACATTTTCTATGTTTATAACTTGAAGTTGTATTAATTAAGAAAATATTTTATTATATAATACGTTCATATGTTCCATAAATAATTATTTTCCTATTCAATAGCACACCAGTACCAGTTTGCGAACTAGTTTCTTTAAAAATATTAAATGAAAAAAAAAATGTTTCCTACAATATTTTCTTTTTAACAAAATAAACTAGAATGTTTTTATATAACAGCTCTAAAAGGCCTACTGGCTGCGACCTACAGCCCGGGGCGAAGCAGAAATAAAAAGTGGAATAATTTTTATTCGATTGATTGATGTAGGCGGTTAGCAGTTGGCGCGTACAAATACGAAACTATTTTTGAGTTTCGTTCCTTTTATACTCCTCTTTAGAAATTATACAATATATAATAAGTGGTCGTCGGGCCACAATGGTCGTCGAGCTGATTTTTTGTGCATTTTTTTATATTTTCAGGTAATTTTGTTTTTATAAAAGAGTTAAATTTGAAACATGAACTTTTTGGACGTATTTTCGTAAAATAAGTCATAGTTTACACTTGGTAAGTAATATACTTTTATGCATGATAACTCATTTGCCTTGAGCTTTAATAAATCCTATGACCTTAACTTAACAAATATAAAAAACTGTGTATACTTTTGTTAATATAATAAAAAAAACTGCTGAATTTCATTGCATTAGAAATATTAAACAAATTTCCACATACACGAAAGTAAACAAAACGTGGAAACGTAATTCAATCTAACCTCATTCTTAGTTTATTTGGTCGGTGTTGCGTGAAATCTATAAACACTGCATTTATAGAAAACAATTAACTAACGATTTAGTATACTTAGATAATTATTTACTATGTTTGAATTTAAAGTATAAGAAAAGGTATTTTTGTAGTATTTTTGACGATTGTAGGTTGAACCTCTCTCGATTAGGATAAAAAGAGTCATTAAATAACTCGCTATAGGCTATTTTTATACGCATATTCTAAAAAGAAACGCATAAAAAATATATATGTAGTATTAAAAATGGTAGTTTCTATTCTATATTTAAAATGACTAAATATAAAAAATAAAAAATTAAAAAAGTATGTAATTGTAGTATAAATTAACATAAATTAATAACAGTTTAATAAACAAATAAACTTATATTTAATACAAAATTCCTATGAAATAAGAAAGTATTTTTTGTTATTGTAAAATTATTGTAATAACGACAATAAGCAATACAACGTGTAAAGCTTATTACGAGTATGTTAGGCATTCCAAACACCTACTGTAGTAACATATATTTATATTAGGCAATATCTTATAATTAATGAAGTGTGACTGATTACCACATAAAATATTACATATATCAAGTTACACATTTTTCATAATATGTATTTCCTACACTAGGACCTATCTGCAATATTTGATTCTATTCTAAGATTCTGCTAGTATATCAAGGTACTTTTTAAGTACTAACCTTAATAATTTTCAACTATTTAGACGCGGGAATACTTATTTATTAGGAAAATCTTTATCATTTAGTACTGATATCAAAGGCTAGGCCATCGTACACCACCAACGAATTCAATGTTAGATCCTTATCAATTTTTTCAAATTGCAAAGGAAAATAATCATAAATTAACTATAAAATTACTATACAAGTATAGCACATACTTTTTGTTTGAAACTGGGAAATGCATTTCACGTCATATTGCCTTACGTACGAACATATTTTTATGTTAACTTTTAGTATGACTAATCTTTATTATGAACATAAATCTCTCCAATTGAGATATGAATCTACAGCCACTCCTTATAAGACAGAACCGCGTTGAAAGGGTATTACAACTTTTTACATAAGTAAAATAAATAATATTTATGTAAAGTAATAAAAACTCACCTCCAAATTATCAAAGTCAACTTTGATGAGGCGTCGTTGCGGTGGCGCGTGCGGCGTGACTTCGCCCCGGCGCATGTCGCCGCCGCCCGGCCCGCTGCCCGACCCGCTTGTTGCTGTAACAATAATAAATATATAATATTTTATAAAAAATATATATTTGGTTACCTTTATGATAATAGTCTATCCCACACACAGCAGGGTAGGCAGAGGGAACCTAGTGTTAAGACACTCCGTTCCCCACTTTCTGCCGAATTCTGGAGGCATTGCGGGTTGAGTGGCAGAACTCAACGCCGCGCTTAACCTCGGCACCAGAGCGAAGAAATGGAAATATAAATTTAAGTAAATATTGCATCTCCTCGAGTGGGAATCGAACCCACAACCAGTCGATTTTACAGCCACACCTCATGCCGCTGCGCCACGACTGGCCTGTAAAAATATATTTATATATATTTTCTTATTCTTTTAATGCGCCCCAATTACGATATTTTCTTTTAAAACATATAATTGTTTCAAAATTATAAAATGAAACAGACTACGAACTAATAAAACACCAAACTCTCATAATAAATACAACAACTTCTAAGAAAATGAAAACGAAAAGACAATATTTTTCTGTGGAACAAAAAAGAAAATATGGTTACGCTTATTTATTACCAAAAGAAACATAAAATTGTACCATTACTGTCAAAACTCACTAAAATTTATTTTCAAACGACTTACTGAAAGTAGAAATGTTAAAGTAAAAGTTTATTATCATTTAACTTGGCTTAATCTATTAAACATATTTTCAATAAAGAAATGGATATGGCTTTTCGTGATGCAGAGGCACAAGCGTTCGACTGTAAACGCGATAGTTTCTGGATTCGAATTCCACTTGGGAAATTGAATTATTTAGGTAATATTTTCATTTCCTCGCTCTGGTAACAATGAAAAGCGAAAAGGAAAAAGGTTCCCTCTGTTCCCTGCTATATCGGGGATACAGTGTGAAGCTTAAAATAGATTTGAGTAAAAAAAAATATAAGGAAAGGATTGCCTTATCCATATTTACTTTAGATATTATGCTCTGAATGGATAAATTCAACGGTACATTTTATATAACCACACCAGGTGGATCTGCATATTAAATATCAACATCGCCCCGAGTGGGATGTTAAGCAACAATATTTTATAAACAATACCTACCAATATAAAAATATTTTTTCAATTCCTCATTTAAACATAAATTTATTTAAAAAGAACAATAATCTCAAATTGATCAATTAAATATCGATTTTCCACATAAATCACCTTTATTACTTAAAGTATTGTTTTGAAATATACATTATAAATTACAGGCCGCAGAATAATAGCTGGTCCATCATAATTTTTCTTCCAAACCCTGTATACAGCCATACAATTGGTTTAGAAACGACACATTACTCTATGTCAAGATATGAATGCCATGTATGAACTAGTTTAATACAACAAACCATCAATTCTTGCGCAATCGTTTCACTTTCCCCGTCCTTCTGTGCCTGTCCTACCTTTATTCAACTAGGTAACATTAAATAAATAAGTTACATCATTTATATTGTTCAAAGATCACTTATATTTTATTCAATTCAGATTGTACGTTTTTAAATAGAAATAAAAAAATATTTTTATAAATATAAGACATATACCAATAACGGGATAAGGGTCCAGGCCGTCAGTGGCTACGGGTCCAAGCAAAGGTACTTCTTCACAATACGGAAGAGATTATTGTTGAAGCACGTATTTCTAGCATGCTAGTTTATGGCATACGAGAAAAGTAGATACATGATTCGAATTGATCAATAGTCGAATGACGACTTTAGACTTTTTTAATTATATAAACAGTAAGTAAAATATTTAATTTATTACGAGAGAGTAATTGAAGTGAAATAAAAATACTCTTTATTGTATAGAGTTTTAATTAATTACAAGATATCAAATATCAATATCAACTTCACGCTGTACCCCGCACACAGCAGGATAGGCAGAGGGAACCTAGTGTTAAGACACTCCGTTACCCACTTTCTGCTTAACACTGGAGGCATTGCGTGTTGAGTGGCAGAACTCAACGCCGCGCTTAGCCTCGACACCAGAGCGAAGAAATGGAAATATAAATTTAAGTAATTTACTTAATTACAAGAATTTTGATTATTATTTGTAAGATAGCACAATAGGCG
The DNA here is from genome assembly GCA_013421005.1 of Heliconius erato x Heliconius himera. NCBI lineage: Eukaryota > Metazoa > Arthropoda > Insecta > Lepidoptera > Nymphalidae > Heliconius > Heliconius erato x Heliconius himera. The sequence goes on along the minus strand of JAATLQ010031252.1, from coordinate 125,249 downwards.
GCCTTTGTACCAAAACTACAACAGATTTTTCAAGAAATATCATTGCAACTATGTTATACATTAAAATTGATATTCTTTACCAAAATCTTATAAAATAATTTATAATTATTTAATGTAAAAATATCGTGTATTACTGATTTATTAAGATAAGCTTACTAGTCAGCGGTCACAAAGAAGAATAGTAAGAGTTAATAAACATGCTTTAGTAGAACAATGGAAAACTGTGCTGTAATATTAATTTTTGTTTTGATAGCCTTTACTGGTGTATATTAAGATATAAGTTAGCGTTAGATAATGTGGAATAAATTCAAGATAGAATTTGATTCCTTAATTTTTACGAAAATGTTGTTGTGATTGAATTTTATGGATTGTAGAGCAGTTCTTTTATGTGAATAATAGTGAGAGATTATTAATAATAAAAATAATTGACATTTGACTAAGTTGGGAATTAAACCAGTGATATTTCTAATAGGAAGGAAGGTTATTGCTTTGGTTACTTCCATCTTAAAAAGAATAGAATACATTTTAAAAACGAGTTACAAATGAATGTTTAACATGAAACAATGTGAAAAAGCTGGCAATTAACTAGTACATTGAAAACAATGGCTTATAACAAGTCGACATTCGTATTGTTTTTTTTTAAAATAAAGCATTTTCCGCACAATTAGAGAAAGATTGACACAAAAGTGAAGAAAATGCTCTTGGAATTAACGTTTGATATTTAAAACTTCCGTTCAAAGAAAGCTATTGTTATTTAAAGGCTGAACAACGGAGAAATATTATTTCAACTTAATGATATTATTATTTTTTGATATACGTCAAAGGATTTTTTATATGTTCTTAATAACTTTATTGTTCTTGACAACATGTTTAATTTTTTTCAGAAAAAAAATATTTGCTAATTTTAATTTTAGTGATGTTCCATGTTCTGTTCTATTAATTAAAAGAAAGTATAAGAATTAAAATGAATATTGTAGAAAGACTAAAATGTTATACAACATACAAGCAAAAATAACATAGTGTATAGACACTGTTCTTCATTTTTACCCAAAATTCGAGATATTGCTAGCTAACTACCGAATGTCAACGACGTATTTTAATTTTCTAAATATTTAAATTTATATTTCGAGAATCTCTTTAAATTACAACTTCGACTTGTTAAACTAAAGTAAGAGTAAATATAGCTTTTAAATTATATAATTAAAATTTACTTCTCACTTCCTAAGACAAAATTATAAAATACATTACAAAATATGCACATATAATTTTTATGAACGTTTCGCTCCACTGACCATTCTGAGTCACGTTAACTTAACTACCGGACTGCCTGTAAGTGGAAAACCTTGGAATTTAGGTCTATGAGCAGATAAGCGCCAGCCGCAGTGCACCTCGGGTTTATGTCAACTGAGCAAAGTTCTGCTGTTATATGATAAAGTAGTGTTGTGTTTGAATTATCTCGGTAGTACAATAGCTAGTGACGTTCATCTTTGGGGAAAAAGTCAATTTAATTTATACACGCGATGACCGTGGATTCGATTTTAATTCGGGTTAATATATAATATAAATAGTTTTCAAAAATATTTTTATTTTTCCTGTGTTCTTACATAAAGCGACGTTGGGTGACGCCATATGCAATGTATTTAAGTTAGTGAAATATTTACTTCTTCTTAACCTCACAATGTATGCATAGGGAACCTAGTGTATAAAAACCTCATTTTAAAAACGGCAGCAGCTGCCAATTATTTTAAATATTGTGTGATGGGTGGCGGTACCCGAAACCATGCTTTGCTTTGTTTACATGAGCGAGATAACGAACCCGCAGTCTATCGCGTTTATAGTCGCACGCTTGGGCCCGTGCGCCACGACTGGACTAGACTTAATTTTATTTATTTAGCAAAATTCAATTCCTATAAATTATTTTATATTTAAAATAAAAAAAAAAACCTTGCCAGTTCTGATAAAAAAATGCTATAGTAAATCACACATTTCATCATATACTATCAACACTTCCAATTGAAATGTTAGATAAAAATAACATGCGATGTTTGCACGAGGGAAATAAGTTTTTCCATTATCTCCCGAGTCAACAATAATATATTTATGTTAATGAATTCTGCCATATATTAAATCAAGAAACATTCTGTTGATTTTTATTAACATATAATTTACGTATTTAATAATATTTGTATTACATAATCAAATAATTAATCATTCATACAATAATAGTTGTTTTTTATAAAGAGCCAGTGTCAAGAACACTTTATTCTCCTCTTTCTGCTCTAACTGAGACCATGCTTGTTGAGTGGCGGAACTCAACGCTGCCAATTTATATACTCGTATATAAAAAAATAGATATATAATTATTTAAGTATATAATAGGATAAATCCTGGATAGGTCTGGTGGAATAACCACTGATAATTATACCATTAATAAAGTAATCGAAGAAGAAATTCGCTACTTCGACATTGCATTCTCTCAGCTTCACGCACCTTTCTCCGTATAGCAAAGAAAGACGAAATATAGTGTCAGAACTTTCCATTTCTCACTGCCTATCAGTCACTATGCTAATATATAGTAACTTAAATAAATTTACATTGTGAAATATCCTTTTAAAAATAATGAACTACAAAATATGTAAGATTTATCACTTTGAAACAGAATACAAGAAAGTTGACGTGCTTAAACGAGCAAAGGTCGTCGCTATTTTTATACTGAAGAAGGATAGCTGACGTAAATTACGCCGAACCCTGACATTTATAACGCAAGTTGGCAATTTTGCTGATTTCATTTATATCATGAACGTTTTAATTAACATAAATTATACTGTGTATCTATTATAGCACAGTTAGTAAGCGTCTATTATTTATATTTCACAGTTATAAACGCAGCTTTGCTTCGTTACTAGAGCGAAGAAATAAACATATTAAATATATCATTTCCTCGAGTGGGAATCGAACCCACAATCGGTCGCGTTAACAGTCGCAAGCTTGCACCCTTGTGTGTAATGACTGGACTCTCATATATCTTATATGAGAGGCCTCTCATATATCTTTAAAAGCTTTTCCTGAAGTTGATATCATACCCCGAATTAATTAACATCTCTCAACCTTATTTATAGAGTCAGTGTAAAAAAAAATGTCATAAAATAATAATTATTATGTGAATATTTGAGAAAAAAAATCTTGTTAAATACACAAAATATTGAACTAAAACCAATGTAAAACATATTAAAACAAACTTTACAGTTAACTCTCGCTTTTCCACATATGCTTTGCCACTTTAACCTAATTACGACACCGGCTCTCGTACGTCGTTTCCGCGATGCAGGGGCGGGTAAGGGTAGGCGGGACGTGGAGATTCCTACTGCAACCATAAATAAACCTGCACCGCTCTGCATTTGAGTGAGTGTGCTATATTTATTCAGAATATATTAAATATATGTATTAACTTTCAAAATAGTATAAGATTTATATTTAATGATGAAATTGTTCTAGACAATTTAACTTTTGCTTATTATAGTAATTTTCCTAATCATATACTTTTGTTTTTCATTTTCACTATCTATACTAATCCTCCTATTTTTCGAATTGTTAATTTTCGAGTGTTCCAAGAAAGAATTAAAATATAAGATATAATCAGCTTTTTGACTAAACTCTTAACTGAATTAACCGCCTAATTCGGTTAAAGAGTTTCATTTGATAAAATCAAAAGCAATTATAATATTATCTATGTATTTTATTTATTTTAAGGTAATTTCCAAAATCGCAATCTTTTAATCATTTTAGAACCTAAATCCACTATCCGGCAGTCATTTCAGGTCACGCGAGGAACAAACGGAACAGTGACGTCCCTAATGTGTTTAAGCACAGTAGACGTGGCCTGGTACAGCTGAGGCCTGAGAGCAAACGAGACCGGCGCTAATGTTCCAATTGCACACGCCACCGTAATGAAACTTTGATATTGAAGTACTAAATTACATTTAAACTACCTTATATCTTTTGTCTAGAGGCTCTTGACAAAAGATTGTTCTTGATTGTTCTTGTTTTCTCGAGTTCAAAATTCGTGGTTTGTATCTTTGTTTACTTATAAATTTTATATGATGCTGTCGTGGCGTAACGACACATCAACGTGGGTTCAACATCAAATGTGGGTTTGTTTCCAGGTAATGAATTATTTTCATTTCTTCGCTCTTGTTACCAGACGAAGCGCGGCGTCAAGTTTTGCCACTCAACATAATGTCTCGAAAAATGGGCGGTTCGTTCGAAACAGAAGGTCTTAATATTCGGTTCCGTCTGCTTATCCTGCTATGCGGAAAAAAACATGAAAAAACATTTATACTTGTATGGAAGTATCAATAAGATTCTTAAATGTTTCTTAACAAAATAACATAATATGTTATGGTGATTTTCATATTTTCGTACAGTAATGGTAACGCAACGCCACCTTATTCTCAAATAGCACAGACAAAAAAAAACCCAGTGTCAAGACATTTCTACTCTCCGACTCTCCGTTTTACGTTTGAATTCAAGACATTGTGGGTTGAGTGGAGGAACTTGACGCCACGCCAAATGTTGCCAAAGAGGGAAAAATAAAACAATTTATTTTCCACATTGGTGGAGATCGAACTCCCAACCTAGTATTTACAGTGAAACGCTGTCACACTGTGCACTAAAATAAATACCAATGTAATAATTACAATGATTACTAAAAGAACCTAATTTTACCTCTCAATAAACATAAACTAACATTCAATTAGTTCAAAGCCTAACTTCAGAACGGAAGATGGCAAGATTATATTTTAATGTCCATATTACATTCACCAACATTAACAGCAATTTATTGTTTATATTTCCGTAGATTATGAACATAAGGAAGAATTTGATTTCGTTATCCAAGAAATAATAAAGTGGTTACCCCTTGTGGATGGATGACTCAATATAATCGATCCAGTAACAGTCAGTTCAGTCCCCTTAAGTTATATTATAACCAGCAAACAACAGTAAAGTGGATAATTTACAAAATTCATAGAAATGTTGTATAGTTATTTTAATAATATAAATATTTATAACACTATTTACCATAAATAAAATATTTTAATTAACTCATTATATTTTTACAGAACGAGATATTTACTCAAAATTGCCTTAATTAAAATGATTTATTTAAAAAAAATACCCTGTTGGGTAACAAGCAGCAATGAAATTCCGTTAAAATTCTAAAGATTGTATTTTGCAACTTTCTTTTAAATCGGAAACCGGCTCAAGGAGAAGGTCGCTCCCAGCTCACAATACATTTGAACAAAAATGCAATGTTACTTGTCATTGCAGTCGCAACGCTGCCCCAGAAAGATTTGTCTTGCGCGACGTCCAACGCGGGCTCCTCGGGGCTCCTGACCGGCTCGACCAGTCCGGAGACCGGCCGCGTGCCGAACAGGAACGCCGCAGGGGATACCCTCGAACGACGCAGCTTGACTGATTTTTATCACTTTTTCTTAAAAAAATCCTCTTTTATTTGTAACAGTACAATTTCCAACAACAATTTCACTCGTTAGTTCAGTCGTTAATCAACACTTAATGCTTGTTCAAATGATACGCGAAGTAAATTAAACAACCAGCAATCAGAACGAGCAACCAGAGCGTTAAACTATATTTTCTAGTTAAGTTGGTTCACATAAATAATATATAATGTTTGTAGAGCGCACGCCACGTTAAGCGCGAAAATGACGTATCTAAACAACGCGCGACGACATTGACCTGTGATTTATTCCTTTCGTCTACGGCACATATGATCGCACTGCGTCAACGCGCGACACCGGTTCAAAATTAACATATACTATTTACGCACGAAATGAAGCAAAACTGAGCAAATTATAACAAAATGGCCATTTTTTATTATTTCGGTATGCCACAAAAAATATATTTTAGCGCAAAGCGTTGTAAATACGAGGCGCGTGCTTAGCCCGTGGCGCTCGTCGCCATATTGGTTTTGGAGGGTGCCCTCGGTTCCCGCATGCGCCCTAACCCTAGGGAGTACTCCGGTGGAAATGCCAAACCGTACATAAATATTATCATATGTAAACATTGAGTAGGACGATGGATATTAGTAACGGCGGAATAAACATACATCTTTAAAAGTTTATGTACGAAATGTAGGCACTATTAGTTCAGTATTTTTAACTTTTAAAAGTTTATTTTGATTTTAAAGATTCTATAAATCAAGTTTATATTATAAGCATCAGCATTTTGTATGGAAGACGGAGAAAAACTAGTAAAATGCCATAGCATTATTTGCTTTTGCACCAAGAGGTCACAAATGCCGCACCAACTTTAAATACACCAGGAACATGAAATATTTACATTTCCCTGAGCGGCATTTCAACTCAGAACTATTGTTTTTCAAAAACATTTCATCCTAACAACTATAACAATTTAAAAAAACAGAAAAAGTCACATTTATAATTGAAATTAAATATGCGAAAAAGGTCTACTTTCTCACACGTATGTAGGTAATGACGTCATAACACCCTAGAATTTTCAATATCACGTTAACTGCGTCAATCTTTGAGACGCGACCTTTAGCGTGAAGTTGATTAATAAAATACGCTATTTCTGTTCATACGTTTAATGAAAGGATGAAAGGCTTCCAATGACATTTCGCTTTTGATAACTAGATATACGACCCACGCTCGGAATTCGCTTTAACGTATAACAAAGTTTGCAGACTGGTTCGAGGTAATATATAGAGTTTTACAATGTTTATGTCATATACTGGATATGGAATTATAAAAGCTATTTGGTATAAAGAGGGCAAATATAATATAATAATAAGTAAATTATAAAGTCAATAATTTCTATAATTTCTATAATATAGACTATAGTCTGTTAAAATTTTACCGTGTATTTTTTTTATTATTTTTCACCCGTCACCGGGATAACTTAACAACGTGCAAAACGCTACTGTCACGTCGTGTCGTATATTTCTTTAGCTTTGTCCACTATCATCAAGCTCTTAAGTCTTACGTACATGTCCTCTGAAGGATCCTCATTTTCTACGTGACTTTCCTCTAGTGCCATTAATGGTGTGTTTTATAAATATTTCTTTCTTTATTATATTTCTAGCTTCACGTTGTATCCTGAACATAGTACTGTAGCAGTGTATTCAGAGGAACCTAGTGTTAATAAAATCATTCTGCGTGTTAAGTGGCGAAACTCAACGCAGGTGCGCTTTATTAGGAGGAATTAATAATATTAAATATTTCATTACCAAGTGGGAATCAAACCCACAACCGACTGGTTTAAACTCGCACGACGGCCTCTTTAATATTTCACTTGACTAATACTCTAACCTTCGAACTTTAACATTTAGGAACCAATCTTTCTTCACGTTCACCTTGAAAACGCTAAACAAATTGCATTTTAAAATCCATAAATCAATGGGAAAATCTAAATTTCACAAACTAGTTAACAGCACATTAAGACTATTGGCTAAAAGTCTTGCGTACAACACGCCATTGTTTCCAACGTTCGCAATATAATTAGAATATAACCTGGGAATCTCTTATCTCGGATCGCGGAAGCATCTTATTACAGGAAAAAAAAATCAATTATTTTGCATGTATTAAAGCAAATGTAATCGAAAGTTATGCTAATAACATTATTATGTGAAGAATTCAGATTGCGGCGCATCTTGTAGTTGTTATGTGAAAGAATTATGTTACAAATTTTCTTACGTAACTTTGTTGTTCGTTTGTGGACTAGTTATTTTTTTTTAATTTGTCATTTTACTTGTGATAAGTGAAAAGTAAAGAAAGTATAAACTATTTTTTTTTTAGGGTCGGTAATTTCATTAAATTGCTTTTTTCATACTCATGTGAGTACTTTATAATAAATACTATTAGACAAAAATATGTTAATTGATAACCAAATCAACTTAAAGGATAATTTTTAACAAAAAAAATTGACAATAATAATCTAAATAACTTTTAATATTTTTAAAGGGTTATTCCGTACTTAGGAAAGAAAAATACTTATTGAGAAACCTTTAAAGGATTTGAATGTAGCGGGCACGAACCAGCGCCTCCTGGAAACCGACCATTTTATACGTTTTCTAAACAATCTAAATAGTTTAAATTGAGGTATTCGTCCATTTGTCGCGCACATACCTAATGCAAATTTAACATTTGTATGATTTTCTAATAGATGACATTGTCAGAACTGGACCAAATTATTTAGAACTTCCTCCTTTTACAGGAGTCGGTTAAAAATGTCGGTTGCGGATTTAAAGAGCGCTTTGACTGTTGTTAGACTGAATTTCAATTTAAAATGTTTATATTGAGGATACGGTAGCTTAATACGATTTTACTGAATATCTTACTTAGACTTAATATAAACTATAACATGCAATTCTTTCACCTTATAAAGATTTGCAAACCTTTATGCATAATGGTAAAAATTATAAAAACAAACTTTATAAAATTAAATAGCAAAATATACCAACCGCCATCAATTTCTTTTAATTACAAATATACTTTTCAAGTAGAACACGTTTCGTTTTCTTACGGTTCATCTGGCGACCGTCCCATCCGGTCTGTCGCGCTTTTGTTTTACTGCGCATGTCGGTGCATTCGTCACTACATTGATCACAGCATCGTCGATACCTTAATATTTATTGAAATATATCTTAACTCATACATCTTGAAAATGAGAGAATTATTATGAATAAAACAAAACTATCTTCTCCACTTTCTTTCAACTGCGACTTTCCATAGTATAGTAATTGTTTATTGTAAATTATTATAAATATTTTGATTACGTAAAAATATCTGAATAACTTTTAGTTTCTAAAAAGTTAATAATCCATATGTATGGATATGGCAACGTAAAATTTTAATGTGATTTTGAATGTTGTTGGCTACCTATAAACACTTTTATTGCATATTTTAATATTGCAAGAGACAGTGCTGTTTTCACTTCGAACAATGATATTTGAGAAACATCTAGTTGTCTTATAGTCGTAAACATAAACAGGTGTTATTCAAAATTTGTTTTTATTACAATTTAAAAATATTTAATAATGCTGTTAGTATTTTTTTAATTTTTATCATTCTGCCAGCGTCGTGTCTTAAATAAGTAATGAATATCAATATTTTCTTGGATAAATAGTAAAACACGATTGCTACGCCGACTCACTTTCCTTAGTGCATTTAAGCATCTTGATAACCTTCAGCGTATATAAATGGCGGTATTTTTCAGAATTCTTTTAATTTATTTTTCAATATACAAGAAGCATAACATAAAATAAATTTTAAAAATAAAAAAAAATATATACAGCCACTCAATACGCAATGTCACGAAAATTGAGCTTAAGATGGAGAACGGAGTGTAGGTACAGTATACTTAATTGGTATTTAAATGATTATATTTATTATTTTAATGGGGAATTGAGTATTTTAACGCTAGGTTCCCCTGCCTTCAGCTTCACGCTGTGTGCGGGATACAGCGTGAAGCTGATTTATATTTATTATTATGTTCTATATGTAATTTAGACTTAACCTACTTCAAAACAATGTTCATGGAATAAATCGTCACGAGAAAGAATTTTGTTTCTGTGTAAAGTGAGATCATCTAACGGTATATCGGTCAGTTAGTCATTTGTTTTACGAATCGAAAATTGAAAGTGATATTTTGTATACACAAAAACATAAAGAAAACAGTTAAGGTTTTTAAATGATTAAAAAATATATTTATGGACATACACTATTTTGTTTTTATAATTAAATTAAATTTATCATATTGACCACAAAATTATTTTACGTTCAATTTAAAAAGATATATATTTTGTTTATTATTTATTTATTGAAAGGAACCAACCTGTAAGGTTGTTCAGTACAGCGTCGCGTCGTCGCGTTGAGTCTGATGTTATCCTTGGCATTAAAATGGCAACAAATTATTTTAAAGTAAGATTTACTTTGTGGTAATTTAACAATACTATTGGAACTATAAAATTTTATAACACTATTAGTTAAACGTATTACCTAAATGTCAATATAAATTACAGGTATTAAATTACAAAAGTATTTGACATTTGGCAACTTCATACATATGTATATCAAAAAAATGGCGCCATTATTTTTATTCGCCACAGATAAAATAAAGCGATGTAAAAATCTTGGCAGACGTCCAATTTGAGCATCCTTGACCCGAAGGCTTTTGTCTAAAGATAGATAGATAATTCCAAAGCTCTGAGATATGGCCGTGAAGTATGAAAGTTAAAATAGTATTTAAATCACTCAAGGTAAACACGTCTCAAGTTGTTTTTATCCGTCTGTACTCGTGACACGATTCTATCGTATTCGTTATAAATATTAGTGAAACTAGGATTGAAATTTAAAAAAATCATCAGAAACTAGGTTAAAGTTGCGAAAAGATCAAGAGATTTGTAATATTCATTATTTATTCAAATACTATGATATTCAACGGTAATAATGATTAAGATTTTAAATTTTAAGTTTAGAACTTTGACATTTGACATGTCGTGATTGAATTTTTCTTACGAAACAGAAATATTTAGATGCAATGTAATTGGGACAAAGTACGCTCGCCACGAGATAAAGCGTCACGAATAAGCATCTTGCGGTAATATAAATACTGTTATTGAGATACTACACTAATTGCTTATGACCTTTCAAGCAACTATGTTTTTTTCTAAGTTGTTTTTATTTAAATTTTTACTGTGTGAATTTATGAGTTTAGAAAAAAAAGGATATATTCATAACATATTTTATTATAAAAATATTTTTTTGTTATCATATTTCTTATAACTCGTTATGTCAATAAAGGTACTATTAAAATAGCGATGACAGTTAAAACCTTAAGGAAACAGTATTTTAATCTTTCACCTTATCTTGAGACGAGATGCGACATGTTGGCTTTTCCCTAATAAAATAGTGTTAACCGTTTGGTTACATAAAACCTCTAATTTAACTTAATTATGCTAATTCGAATAAAATTATAATTAACAAAAAATATAATATATCAAATACAATATCAAATTTAAATTCATAAATTAATAAGTTGTTATACAACTCTTAAAATGCTGTCTTTGTTATATCATTATTATAATTATGCCTTTATTTATATACATGTAAAGTTAACTTAATTTTTCTATAGGAATATTATAAAAACGCTACAGTCATAAGAGAAAATCTATTTACTGCGGTTCTTTTCGGTCTAGATCTAGACAGGTAGTCTAACTTGTCATTATGCACCTGAACACTAATAGCGGTGTGGTCGTTCCACCGCAAGCCATTTATTACAAAACACTTTAAAGTACTCGAAAGCTTCTAATAGAATAAATTGAACGATTCGCAGATTTATAGATATTATTATTGTATCGAAAGTTATTATTAAATTAATAAAAATATTATTTAATTAATAAAATAAATATTCTAAAATATTACTACGAGGTTATTGGTAGGTTTCTACAGATCAATGACGATTGAATAATTTGTATTAATAATCTACTCATATTTATCCTTTTTGCTTCAATCATTATTTCATCAAAAAGTTTTTTGAAAAAAAAAGACGCCGACGTAAAAAGGTATTAAAATTTTTATACCTTGAAATCTCGTTATGTAGTTATTAAAATATAAAATTTTTAACACTTTTTTATATTGAATTTGTTGTTTTGTTTTTTCAAAATTTAATAAACTGTTACTTTATTTTGCCTACCCTTACTTTTTATTTAAACGATAGACAGCTTTTAACTAAAAAAAAACAGCGCGGAGTGTCTCTAAGTTAAAAGAAATTGGCAACTCAAGCAGAACTGAGTGATTTATTACTATAAAAAAGTAAGCTTGGCTAGTATCAAAATAGAAAATATCTATTCGTTATTAATGTATGCTTTATATATCTACCTATACGTATATTGATTATTAAATCCTATTACTAACATTGTAGATATAGAGTGGAAGCCCCACAGCGTTTACCTTCCACACTGCATTTCCTTTGTTTCTTCCTCACATTCAATGAGATTAATGGTTAAACGGGGTTATTGTAGTAACTATCTACAGTACTTGGAATTGCTTTTATTATGAATTTCACTATGTTTTTACATCTGGATTCGTTCGCCATTATTTATAATATATGGTGTCTATACATGGAAGATATATGAGAACAACTAATATTGGGGCATTTATCAATATAAGCGAACTCAAAATATTATTTTTTACATTTGTATGTCTGTTTGTCGGTTTGTCTGTGTGTTTGTGTATGCTCATCTTGGAAATGGCTTAATCTTTTAAAAGCTATTTTCATAATTGTATTTCGGCATGAATTCCTTAACATTTGATGTTTGTTTTATTTAAATCGGTCCATAAAAAGTTATATCATTATGTTAAAAATGTTCTTTAAAACTAAATATATCTATGCGATGCTAAAATCATCATGCACTTCGTATCATTTTACTAATCTATACACATCTTCCGCATCTTGACAATACGAAATAAAACAAGAATACTGGTGTAGATATTAAATCTTTTAAATTATTTACAACTTTTACAAGTACTGACAACAAAATAAAATAATAAATATGAAGGTCATCAAGCTCGTGAAAGGAAAAATCTAAGATCCGCATTGCAAAAGCCAGCAGCCTCAGCCCTAACGCGTAACGGGTCAGATGAGTAACACAAGATACCCATGTGCCGCTTTCCTTCGACAGGTTTTAGTATTACAAATTGGTGTAAACATTGTAAAAAATCTTGTAAATCATTTAATATTTACTTCTTTTTTGTTTGTTTCGTATGTTGCAGTGTAAGCAAGGAGGACTTGGTGCTTAGTATTTAGATTACATTGACCTCTTAGGTAACGAGGTGTACTCAATTTGTTCAACTAGGCTAGAAAAACATAAACATTTACTGTCAGAATTATCCAAACTTCGCTATGATGACGTCACTATATACTAAAACATTTATTATAATTAAATTATTAACATTGTCATATACTAAGTAATAAAATAAACTAGTATATTGTTGTTTCCGCCTATATGCCCTTAGGCTGTTAATTATTCAAAAAGTATAGCTACGCCTACTATGATATGTAACCGGTTATATTAATACTATTATTAATAATTTATTTGTGTCACTAACTTTTCTTTCTAACTACATGTTGTAATACTAAATAAATGAAGTAATTTAATGGGTTATTTAATTGTACTGCACGTTTTATTACATCTAAAACAAACAAGAATTTAAAATAGTTACGAAAAATTGTGGTGATATTGAAAACACGTACACAATGATGAAGAAAGAGAAGGCAATACCTTAAATTTCTATACGTTCTATACATTAAATCAATACATCTTTCGAATATTTAACTAATTTTTGAATACCTGATGACACTCAGTCACTGATGATTTTTTGACTGTCATTTTAATATGCGATGGCGAATTCAAAATATTTCAGTGTTAGTCTAATGATACCTGTAATGACTTTCAAATGATAATAAATATTAAAAATCAATACTTACTAAAGTGGTTTAAAATTACGAACGTTACGAACAGTGGTTAAAAATTCATTAAAAACCCCAAAATTATTAACCATGGACCTTAAGGGACAATATACTGCAAATGGCACTAGCATGTATTTAACAAAAGATATTATCCAAACATATCGTTTATCATACAAAACTAATATAAATAGCTGCAGCAATATTAGTATATTGAAAGGTTTAGTAAGCAAAAGGATATTTATCGGTGAATTAAAGGTAGTGCATAGGTTACGTTGTTATGCAAGAAGTGATTGTGCACTAGTTTTATAGAAGAGAGAGGCGAAATCAAACGGAACGGTAACGCTCGTGCTTGATCAGCGAAACGAGACTGAAAAACTTAAATATTCTAATTCTTATCAAAACAATAGTAATTGAGATATTACTTTCATTTGATTTCATTAATTTTTATTATATAAATATGTATTATTATTTAAGATATTTACCAGTCTAGCTATATTGAAGAAGTCCGTTAAAAATCAGAGCTGCTGGAAAATTTCTTAAGTGTGAATATATTTTTTATCGGTTTACTAGTTCATTGGTCTGTTCAATACGATAAAAATATTTTATGTTCAGCTTTACGCTTCCTCCTGCATAGCAGTGGGTATCAAACCATCTACTATCGCATTTTCGCTGAAATGCCAGGCACAATGATCTAAAAATTTATTTATTATTTTATTTCATCTAGCTTTATATTTCTAATTTATTTCATTATTTATTCTGTTGCATTCTCCAAAATTAAATTAAGATTAATTAAATATAAAAAACGCTATTCACATTTACTCTTTTATTTATCTGAGTAGATTATATTCGTTTGAAGCACAGTTTGCACATGTCAATTTTTGTGGCCATTTTATCAGCTCGAAGTATTACCTTTATTATTAAAAAATAAACGACCTATAAAGATTGAATATCCCAATGGCACAAGCGTGTGATTATAACGCGACGGTTGTAGGTTCGGTTTTCACTCGGAGATATGAATTAATATTTATAAATATTTGTATTTCCACGCCCTGGTAAAAAGGCAAAAGCGCGGCGTTGAGTTTCACCACTCAACACGCAATGCCTCGAAAATTCAGCAGAAAAATTTTTGCAAAATCCTGCGTGAAGCTGAGAGTCCTAGTTCCATTAGCTTAACCTATAAAATTACATAGAAATAGAAATATAAAGTGTTTAAGTGTACCAAATCATTTACACTTGTGACATTCTTAGTAACACGCGTGTTGAACCAAATCTCACGTATTGTAAGATAGTAGTGCTGATAACATCAAATACCATTCCTAGATCCATTCACAATGTATAGATATTATGTAATCTGAGTTGCCCTAATAGTATAATTTCATTGTATTAACTTAGTTATCAAATAATTAAGATATATGTTAGAAATAATAACTGTTTTATAACATTTCTTAATTTTTTAAAGCTTATGTTAAAACTTATGTTAAGTTAAAACGTTGCCCTAAATGATAAAATAATGTTAACCACATCACAATTTGTTCAGCACCAGGTTTATTACTATTAAAGTACTTCTATATTTATATAAAATAAATAATAAGTAAGCATATATAGTACGTAATTAATTTTACATTACTATTTTTTGAAATATCACAATAAAGAAAAAAAATACAAAAAAATACATGTAAGGTACTTACGACTTATGTCCATAGCGAGTGTATTCGTCACAAACACTCCCATCATCGATGGTTATAACTTAGTCACTATGCCAGTACAAAATGTAGTGACAGGTCACTAACAAAACCTAACAGTACGAGATTTGAACGAACACTCAATTATAATACAATATTATCCCACGGACACTATTTAATCAGATTTACATAGTATATCTATGAAGCCCCACACCACTTAATCAAATTAGGACAATTTTAAGAATTTTGAATTGTCCAAATTGTAATTTGTTATCTTGTTTTAACTTATTTTTATAAGTCACTTTCAATATTGTATTAAAGAAGGTAGTACACGAGCGCACAGTTGTAAGATCTAGCGGCAACTGCGGAACGAGATTGTTAATGTCTTGGGTTACAGCGCTTCTCAAACATTCCTTTATATTTTTCTATATGAAATTAGACGATATTATCGATTACTTTGACGTTTCTCATTAATTGTTTATTTAATTAGTCTTGCATAACGGAATGCTTTATAACGGAAACTATAAAATATGTATTTTTCTAATTTTTCCCGTTTTACAACAGTAAGTTAACTGAATTAAATTTATAATAAAGTAAATCGTAATTATTTTACTAATTACGTACGTACGTACGTTACGTATTTAAGGTAATAACTTTATTCTGCAGGATCTTGATAAGCATATTGTTAAATCATAGATTATTTACGTTTCGAATATTTTAGGTTGCTAGGCATATGAAACAAGGTTGAAAATGAATTATACGTATGTCACTAGAGTAAAATTGGAAATAGCAACCATCGTATTTTGTTTGAAACATTACTCAATGGATCTCAATAACGCGTTTAATTAAGCAGAGCAGGGAAATAAAAATAATTAAATATAATCATTCTGTCGATTCGAAATCGAACCCAAACCGTCACGTTCACAGTCATACACTGTACCACTGCACTACGACGATAATTTTAAATAATATAAAGCAATATGTCGAAATTGGCGTATCCAAGAGTGAGCGACAGGTTTTATGCAACTCGGTTTTTGTTCTTTTTCCTCGCTCGCCGCTCTATTGTCGAATGCATTTTCGTTCTTATTTTACAATGCCAGACAAAAATAAGGCCTGAGATATTAACGGCTACGATGAGTTGACGTAATTTTTTATTTCAATTTTATAACCTATTTTATATGGTGTATAGAAGCTCAATTTTAAATGTGGGAAATTATTCTTTTTTATTAAGATGTGTAATAAAAATATGTACTAAAAATATATTTTTGGCATCTCATTAATTATGAAATAATTTAATATAATTATTATTTTATAAATGTCATAAAATCTTCGAAATATTTTTTTTTGTAATTATAATTTTGGATACCTACTGCTACATTTAAAGAAACGTGTATGGATTTTCCATATGATCAAATATTTGCTTTTTACATAGAATACGTGGAAACAATTGGCGTGAAGAGTGAAAAACATGTTATACATGAACACTAGTACGTTATAATTTTGCTAGTAAGTAAAAAAATATATTTTTTTTAGAATATTAGAGACTAATTGTGGTTCGACTCCCACTCGATGAAAATATGAATATGTCAATCCTCGCTCTGTAACGATGCAAAGCGCGACGTTGAATATCGCCACTTAACACGCAATGACTCCTAAATTCGGTGGAAAGCGTCGGAAGTGGAAGATACTTAATACTCCGTTAACAGGTTCCCACTGCCACTGAAAAAAAAATATGTTCAACAGACACAACTTTATAAAAGTGTATTGCTTCAGAAAAATTATAAACTATTAGTCAACACTAGCTACGTCACAGTCTTATCAGAAAACTTATGAAAATAACCATAAAGAAAAAAAATACAGTAAGTGTATGAAATAATATCTTTGTTTTTGTTATTAAGATTTTATATTCCTATATTTTAAATTGTTATTTCATAGTGTTAAAGTGAACAATACGCCTATTTAACTTGAGAGTTGAAGTAGTATAATAAAGAACCTAATGTGTAAAATATCGGTTATTTTTTTTTTACAATTTTGCTTAGACATTACGCATAATATTCTCTGATTTTTTTTAAAACTTTAATTTAAACTTATCGATAATAACTCAATACAATTTACAATTGTATACTTATTTTTAAGTGGTAATACATACAGTATTAGCTACATAAAAATGTAAATACCAAAAAATAACTTGAAACAAAAAAAACGCTGGCGCCACGCAGCGAGAACTTAGACAGATCAATACCTAGGTCTTCTATTTGACCTAGAGTGTGAGGACGGACCCGCAGTTACTTATGTAACCGACCTAAATGTATCTCGTGCCTACTGTGTAGCTTCATTACAATATATGTATATTATAAGTGAACTTGCATTACAGACAGATCATTATCTTTTTGTTGATAGATCTTGACGTTGAAGGTGAAAATACCAGACAAAGTAATATATTAAGTAAAATTAACATTTATATATTATTATTTTTTAGCTTCACTTTGTATCCCACACAAGCAAACAGGGTAGGCAAAAGTAGACTAAAATTTTGTGACTATCTAAAAAAGGTCAAGGCAAAATCTTTAGTACAATTTTGAGTAATACTATTAGTAAAATTTTGAGTCGTTAGTGGTCAACTGCTTTCAGAATACATTCAATTTGCACAAGATCTTATTTTTTTAATACAGATTATTAAATTTAATTATTACAAAGTGTTTTAGGCAAGTAGAAACTTGTATACACATATAATAAGATCTTATAGTTTCAATCATTTTCCCACATAGTAGGGAGAAGGCAGAGAGAGAATCTAGTATCTAAACATTTTGTTCTTAGCTGTCTGTCTAAACTCGAGACGTTGCATATTGAATGACAGAACTTAACGCCGCCATTTGTCTAGCTCAGGGGTTCGCAACCTTTTCTTGATCAAGGACCACTTTTATATCATTCCAGGTTATCAAACAAAAACTTCGCCTCACCATCTCCAGTCATAAAATTTAAATCGTTCGCGGACCATATTTAGGCTTCTGCGAGCCACTGGTTGGGAACCAGTGGTCTAACTTTCTAGCTACGTAGAACGTAGAACTGAAAATAATCAAGTATCGAAACCACAATTCCAAAAACGATTGTTTACAGTCAGAGGTTCTCCCAGTGCGATATGACGTTATGCGTAAAAATAAAAAAAATCTATAACAAACTACCAAGAACTGTAAAGAACTTTTTCTAGTAACATAACACTGTAAAGCTTTTTTGTCCATTTCGGTCAAAGTTTAATGTTGTGAGAGCTTTCTGTCACAAGCTTCGTGTCCACTTTTGATACACAACACACAACAGAATACTAATAAATGTGAGCATTACTTACTATTCAGTTCACAGCTACAGCAATGATACGGGCCATGAGTTTTAACGTGTTTTGAAAATTTCTTCTTTTATCGATTATATTTTCTACAAATAATTTTACATTTAAGATATAAATTTGTATGTATATTGATGGAATTCAAGAAAACGATACAATTGTTATATACAATTAGTAGAGACATTTTTGTTATATTATAATGAGTCAATTTATAACGAAACGATAAGAATTTAAAGGAATTAATTTCGTTTTATTAAAAAAAATTACAATTTTTATTATTGACTTTTTAGTATTTCCTGTAATTTGATAGTACCATAGAGAATAATCTCACGTTGATTTTATTTTAATTAAACCAGGGTAATATGCATATTTCTTGAAAACCGTAACTTTGTAGGATCTAAAACTACCACGACCAGATTTACATGTATAAGATAGAAAAACTATATCGATTACATCTTAAAAACCGTTATTATAAAATTATTGTTCAATATAGTTTAGTCAAATTTGGAGGCCAGTCGTGGAGCAGGGGCACAAAGTGTGACTGTAATACCGACTGCTTGTGGGTTCGATCCCCACTCGAGGAGATGAAATATTTACTTAAATTTATATTTCCATTTCTTCGCTCTGGTGTGGAGGAAAAGCGCGGCGCTAAGTTCTGCCACTGAACCCGCAATGCCTCCAGAATTAGGCAGAAAGTGGGGAACGGAGGGTCTTAACACTAGTTTCCCTCTGCCTACCTTGCTGTGTGCAGAATACAGCGTTAAGCCGATTCTATTTAAGTAAAATTTTGCGTTATCTTCCAAAGACTTTGTATACCTCTTATCATATAACGAATATGGCTTTATCTTTGAAAGAAGGCAAACTAATGTTATTGCGGTATTGTACCATAAACGTATCACCATTGTGTGCTGGAGCGTTGCGAAACTAGACCACGGGTTATGTTGATGCAATCACTACGTAAAAGGGTATTATTCATTTTTTTTTTAGATTTAATTTGTAAGTGATTCAGACGATTGAATTTTAGTACGCCTAGTGATACAAACAAAGTAATTCGTGATATTGATATTTTCAATTATTAAAAAAGAACTTTAAATAACAAATATTTAAGTAGTATTTGAGTAAAATTTTATGACTAAGTATTTGTTGGCTGTTTTCGCAGGCCGCATGAGACAGGGTAAGTAGAGAGAACATAGTGTCAAGACATTTCAACAAGCGCCTCTATCTCCATAATGCACCTGTAGCTAGCTTCTCTTATGTTACACGGGGCCGTGGGCGGTGGTGATGATCACTTAGCACCAGGTAACCCATACGCTCGCTTGCCTTCTTTGTTAAATGTCTTTTCCGTAAAAAAGACATTTAACTTACCGTTGCGCTTCATCTTATCAAACTGGATAGTGAAAATTATAAATTTCCCGGAGTAGGAATCGAACTCATTATCAAACCGTTAACAGTCAACCACTGTCCCACTACACAAATGGTCTCTTTATACGTTAGATAGGAGCATTTGAACACAAATTAATAATAACATAAGAGTTAACGACTTTTAAGTTACAAAACAATAACATTTACCTTCTTACTTACTACTTTTTAAGCGCCTGTTGAAAATAAAAAGCAATAACGTAGTTTGAAAAATTTAGTAACATTTTCTATAAATACACACCGATATATAATAGATTTAGCTTTGAAACATTAAACACTTAAATATTAAGTTGTTGAATAATCTATTGTAGCAATAACTCTGTAAATTTCACGATATTTTCATTGACGTTTCGGGCTGTAGGATGGGGAAGGATTGGGAATCTGGAATATTAATAGGTATATTATAGGATCATTGAAGTTGATACTTTCTTAAGCGTTTTTGATATGCATGGGCTAACAAATTACTTCGGGGTTCCATACCCTTATATTAGGGCTTTTCGTGACGTTAAGACCCATGGGCACGGATCCCGTGTGCTATTAAGATAAAGATAGAATAGATTGTGGGTTTAAAACTAGTCTATCTCTCATACATTCCATACCTTACGTATTTTATAACAATATAATACGTTATAATAGTACTAGTAACTTCGTGTAATTTCGTACTTCGAATAATTGTCTATAATAAAGTTAGTAATTGAAACTGCTCAAACTTCACAACTATAATTCTGAAGAAGTAGAAGAATTAAGGAAGAAATAATACAAATAATCATAACCATGACGAAATAATCACAATAAAAGTAATTAGTCACATTTACTAGCCCCCTACAAGAAGTTACAGGTAAATCAAGGCATCTTTGAAATGTAAATACATCATTTGTGTTAGAATCAAATATCAACCTTACTAACTTGAAATTTAAGAAAAATGACCAAATATGCTATACCTAAGAGATGTACTTAAAACCTGTAATAAATATACAATAAAGTGAAACTCACATAGTCGTCGCGAGTACGGCGTAGGCCTCAACTGGCGACCCACTTGTATCGACGCCAGCAGCTGCTCCCGCGGCGTCACCTCCCGTCGGGGCGGTGGTAACTTGCGTTCTGAGGCCTGCAGAAAATATGTACACTTAATAAGTAATACAGCAACGACGTAATGTTAAATTGCTGGTTATACATACATTTTTGAATAGTGTTAAAATATAAATAGTTTTTTTATTTAAGTATTGTTTAATACAAGGTGTCTCAAAAGAAATTTTATATTTATAAATATCATTAAAAAAACTAAGTAGTTTATTAGTAAAATGTTTATTTATTTCTAAAATACAGACTTTGGGAATTTATTTTTTAAAAATAATGTCATCCAAATATTTACCCTCGCGTTTACGGCACTCATTCAAAATGCGTTGAAGCGATGATCTATGCATGTTCAAAGCACTTGCACGCTTCCGAATTGAGAGGTCAGGATCAACACGAACAGATTGATTGACTCGTTCTATGTTTTCTTCTGTCCTCGATAACCTTGGCCGTCCGGATTTTGGTTTATCTAAAGTTGAGCCAGTCTCTTCAAACTTCTTTACCCAATTCCGAATGAGAGGTACGCTTGGCGCATCATTCAAGTGACGAAAACCACGAATGTTGCAAAATTTTCGTCGCGCTATAGTCGCAGAACTACCGTTTTTGTAAAATTCACGCACGCACAACGCGCGATCCGCTCCCGAGAAACGCCCCATAGCAACTAAATTCCCAAGAGCCAGGCTATCGAATGACATACCCCCCGCGCCCCTCTAATGCGTTCACGCAGCAAACTGATCAAATATATAATTTCTTTTGAGACAGGCTGTATTAAAAAAATCGTCGCCCAAACATGGTAGTGATTTTATAGTTTATTTCATAATTTAATAATCCAAATTATTTAAAAATTAATAGTATATAAATAGCAAAATATGTTACAATAAACTTTAATTATTCGTGATAAATACTTAGTTTTCGAGATTGTTGGCATGGCTTCTAGTGTTATTATAAAAAGTACAAATACAATATTTTTTACTATTAAAGTAATATAATTCAGTAATATAATATAATTAAGAAGTATTTATTAAAATAGTACCAATATAATAAGAAAATTATCAAGATTTACCTTTTTGAGTGGCGGCCTACTTCTAATGAATTCGAGAATCATCGCGTGCGCATCTTTCTTGACACTGTAACCAAACACAAATATTATTTTAAATAATAAGTAGAATTCAAATATGTAAAAGTTTAATATCAACTAAGTATATTTAAAAATGAGGCGTCTAAAGTTTACTTATGTATTTATATACAGAATGGAAGTGTCAGTACCACATTAAATGAAACCACAGTTTTAACTACTCTATAAAAGCCTAATATAATTCAGAAAAAAATAAATTCCGAAAAATGAAAAAGTTTTTTTTTCAAACAAAATAAATAATAAAATTGTCATTTTAAAACAAAACGCTATTTGTAAGGATGACGCACGCACACATAAACCTATCAAAGGAACAACGCCGCACACGCCTTATTTCGAAATCGAGTCGTATGTATTGGCGATAAAGTTCAAAGTTGTTTAACCTTTAGTAGTATTTTTGTAGTAGTAAGTGTTTATGTTATTGGGATCTATACGTAATCGCGTCACACGAAATACAGGTATGAATAAAAATCGTGAAATGAAAAAAAAATCCTACGTCCAAACTGTTGAGTCTTAATTAATTTCTTTAGGTATAGGTTTGAAATATTTTATCCTATATGCTGTTTGCGTAAATGGAGCGCTGCCTCTTCCACCTGTATAACAATTTTTACCGAATAAAAAATTGTCATTAATTTGACCTGTATTATTTTATTTGTTGAAATTGGATAATATTTAAATGTGTTAATTTAAGTAACATTTTATAAGTGTATATTATGTTAATCTACAAATTTCTTTGAAAAACAATTGCAAATTGGCGTTATCCTTTTTAAATTATATTGTAAAATATTAGAACATAAAATTGAATTACTATATGGATTCGAAAAATAAATAGCAAGAAACTAATGACAGTTGAATCTTCACCTAAAATGAGCTTCATGCTGTAGCCCCCATTCGGCATAGTAGGTAAACAAAATCTAGTGTTAAAACACACCGTCCCTCACTTTCTGCTTAATTTTAGACATTGCGGAATTCAACGCCCCATTTTGTCTTGTTACCGAAGCGAACAAATGAAAATAATAATATTTTTTCCGAAGTAACTTTTTCAGTTCAGAAATATAAAGAGTTTTTTTTATAAAATATTTACATTTTCATGACCCAATAGACGTTGCCTGTCTAATTGTAAGAAGGATGGTAGTGGGCTTGATCCGTGAAATAGTAAAACTCTACAGGGAAATTATCAAAATACTGCTAAAAAGTGAATAAAAGAATTAATAAAAATGAAATAAAAGCAATTATAATTACCTCTGCGGTATCGCGCCATCCACTTTTCTTAACGTGTACCGCCTCGACCGTATGTCGTCCATGAGTATTTCATATGGAGTCAATTCATATTCTATAGGCGTTCTAGAATAGTTAACCTTCTTAAGCTTCACTCCCATACGCAGTTCCCCAATCACTTGCATCCAGAAGCGTGCCTGGAATAATTTAATAGCAATAAGTCGTTTGAGTTACGTTGCCATAAATAAATTGGCAGGCGCTTGTGAATTTCATAAATATTGTATGTACTAATTTGCATGCATTGCACCTACACAACTATCAAGTTGTATCATATTACTACAATAAATTTAGTCATTTTACAACTACAGAATGCTGGTAGAATGAAAATTTAAATTCATACCACTAAAAGCTATATAAATAAAATACACAACTCTAAGACGATTTTGAATATTTTTGTACATACTTGTAAAGCTCTCCAAATCCTTCGGTTAGACTATAGTAAAAAAAATGAGATCAATGATATTTTTTATTATTTTTTTTTTCAAAACTATGTTCTAATTTGGTTTATGTCAAATATTTATTACAAAAAGAAAGAAAAAACAGCGTCACAGTTTCTCTCATACTTGTTGGGTAGGTAAGCAGAGAGCATCGAGTATCGATACGCTGCATTCTAAGAAAGGAACATGATGTGATATTATTTCAAAAACAATTTTTGCATAATCTAATCTTTAGTCATGATATTATCAATTAAGATAAAAGGTCTTTCGGTGCTGTGCGGTCAGACTTGACGCCAGCAAGCTTCACCAAACCCGTCAGTGTATGGCAAATAATATGTTTAAGCAGAATGCAGCTACCACACTCGTGACCGCGGTTACCCAACTTTGAATAAATGTCATGAACACTTAATATGGTCAACATATTAATATTAGAAGGCTACTGTATCTTTTAGGGTTTAAAAGTCCTTTAGTTTAGAATTATGACTGTTTTTATTATATGTTCCTTTAGTTTTCATTGTCTTTTTCTGGAATTTGCATTTATGTTTTCCCACACATAGCGGGGTGAACAGAGGGAACCTAATGTTAAGATTACGTTTCCCGCTTGCCTCCCCATTCTCGATTGTGTGTTGGGTGGAGGCTTTGTATTGTTACCAGAGTGAGGAAATGAAAATAGCTGAACCTGGAAAAGACAACCAGTCAGTTGCTACACCGCTGCGGTACGACAGCCTCAATAAATTTAAACCAAAATTTAATATTTTTTAAGAGTAATACCAATTACCAATTTACATATATAGATAAATATTAAAATATAAGTACTACTTACACAATGAATTGAAACAATTCAATTTTAATTTAGGTGTCTAAATTAAAATTGAAGTCGCAACTTACGTCACACATAGTACCAGAATCTCATATGGGCTAGATATTATAGAATAAAACATTTACTTAATATTTTTTCCGTTTAGATTCTAAAGCTTTAGACGAAAACATTTAGTATTTTATAAAAAATAACAACGTTAATAGATGCTGGTTAGTCATCGATGCGTATATTAGCTATGAATACAAATTATTTCACGTCTTTGAAAAGTTCGCCATTTAAATGGTTCATTGAGCTCTGAGAAAAGCATGTGTGACATTTTCATTATTTTATAAGGCGTATGAACATTTATGGATCTACGACACAGCTGATGCCAGTTATTTATGGGCAGCTGAGAAATTTTACGCAAAAAATATATTAACAATAAAATCCTAAAAATGAAAATTGTTTTTAGAATTTTATTTTATTTTAGGTATGTTACAAACAAAATATTACAAACTTATAATGATAGTTCATTTCATAGAAGGAACTTAACGAAAATATATTTCCAGAGTAGGCATGGAACCCATAACCATCGCGTTTACAGTCGCACTGTACCACTGTAAGATGCTCAATCATATATAATACATAATAATCATAACATATCTCCAGCTGTTTCCAATACAGAAAGAACCAAGTAACACCTAACAACTTTTGGAGCATTTGAAGACATTTATTGCCTCAATTTTATATATAAAATATACAAATAAAATTTATTTCCAGGCACTGCGAACAAGGAGCGGATCACCTGCACCAGGTGTCCGTTCACACGCTCGCCATACAGCCGTATAGCCTAATCTAATTAATTCAACACGAAATTCCTAGAGAGCACGCCGCTATTAATATTTACACCGGCATCAGCACGCACGCCGCTGCTGGTACATTGCGAAATTTACGCATACCATTGCTTGGGAATGTGTATAATATTTGACTATAATTTTTTTTGGCACATCATTTCATCATCATCATCAACAGACATTTTATCAGTTTATTAATATTGCACACATTGGGTGGCGGAATTTAACGCCGCGCTTTGTCTTACCAAGCCGGGGGACATGAAAATAGTTTAAATATACTATTTCCTCTTGCGGCCACAAGCATTACCGTTTACGTCATAGTGTCTGTACACTCAGTTTACAATTATCAATAGGATGTGGTTTCCAATGGTGTCCGTTGGAAGATGAATATACGAGTACAAAGACAAGGTGCCAAAACAATTTTGCAAGTACATGAATCATTATTTATAAAGCGATTGATCGGAAATATTGTCCCACTTTTTTAAATCTTCACATTTCACTGTATCCTGCAAATAGCAGGGTAGACAGAGGGAATTGTTAAATGTTAAGACACTCCCTTCCCCACTTTCCACCGAATTTTTGAGGTGTTGAGTGGTGGAACTTGAAATGAAAACATTAATAAATATTAATTCTAACAAACAACAAATTTATCTTATTGATAATTATACACGAACAGCGTGCAAATAAACCCACAATAAGAAAGCCAGTATAAAATATTATATATGTCTAGAACAAAGTAACGATAACAATATTTCTTCAATAATAGACATTTGTTCCACCCACGTGATAAAATTTATTATTTCGTCACATCCAATCTACATATCGAAATTGATTTGAATTTCAATGTATTGCATTGTCAGAATGCATTGGCAAAATTAATTAAGGAGAATTCCACCCGATGTAAACCTCCCACTTGTCTTAACAAGGACCTATGTATATAAATATAAAATTATTTTCTTAACACAACCTTATTTTTTATCTATTTATGGAAAATCCTGATTACCTATCAGCTGTGTTATGCTTCGTTATAATATACCAGTTGGGGGAGTGATTTTCTTATACTCGTTTTGAAAACGGGACAAAGCGCAGAGTTGAGCTGTAGCACTCAACACGCAATGTCCCGAATAATGTGGCAAAAACTTGGAGTGTCCTAACACTAGGTTCCCTCCGCCTACTCTGCTATGTGTGAAAATGTTAAATTTTTGCTTCGCATTTTTTTTTTATTTTTCATATTTCTACATCAAAAACAAAACTCACCCAATCAGAAAACTGTAACGTATCCAAATGCATAACAGAGTCCTCAGCAGCACCCATGTCTCTGGCGCCACCGACCCTCACCCTGGCCAGGAAGGACGCCAGCTCCAGGGCCTCGGCGACCAGCGCCCGACACACAGCGCGGTAGTGCGCCGCGGCCGTCTCCCGCGCGATGCGACCGTTGCCGCCGCCGCAGTGCCATATGCAACGCTGTGGATTATTAAAAGTTAAGTAAGTATATTTTATATGAAACTTTTGTATGAGGCTGCCGTACAGAGCAGCACAGCATCTATCTGTAAACGCCACGCGGTTGTGGTTTCGATTTCCACTCGGGAGAGTAAAATATTTTCATTTTCTTCGCTCTGGTGACAAGCCGAAATGCAGTTTTGGGGAGCCCAACTCCGCCCATACTTATTTTAGCGGAAAGCGGGAAACGGAGAGTTTTCTCTTTATAGCCTGATATATGTATGAATACATATTTAGCCTAAAATTATTTAAATAAAACCTTTTTTCTTTGGCACAAGCACATACACGTTAGGAGACTCTACTCTCTAATTGTTGACAGATTTAGAAACCGATTGAGTGTACAAATGCCAATGCTAACCTATGTCTTAGAGCGAGAAATTAAAAACTATTTAAGAATGCAATCATGTCACCACGGTAAGTAATACATAAAAATATATATCAGATTAAAATATTGAAAATATAACATTTTAGCAAATTTTTAAAGTAGCAGGCGAATTTTTACACCTACAAAAATATCTAGTGAAAAATATCTAATTTAAAAAATAATTAGTTGTAGTTTATGTCTTAAAAGGAAATGAAAATAGGTAAGACGCTTTTCTAGATAATCGTAATAATAGAAGGTGGCCGAAAAAAAAAGAAACAGAAAGGACATCAAAATTTAAAATATATGTAATATTTAGTTGACTTAAATACACGTACATTAAAACCTATTCTAATGTATTTAAGTTAATTGAATACATATATTATATTAACTAAAAAAAATCCAGAACAGGTCACTAATAAAACATATTTATATTCAACTTGAAATATTTAGTATGTATTTAGTACCTATATGGATAACACTACAGCAAAGTTTTCGCATAAATCATTGTTTGCCGAACAATCGAGATACGCAGAAGTTGTGGTACTTGAGCTAGTTTAGTACGCATATTTTAAATCACTTATCAAGTCATCTTGCAGTAGGTACCTATTAGAACAGTGCCTGTCACCGGCTTGTCCGGTCACGCCTTGTGTGCTAAGTTGTATTTTGGGATACCACAAGCAATACCACATTTAGTTTGTAATCATATATAATTTTAAATTAAAGATATAGAATCTAGAAACATCAGTTCCTCTAAACATTCTCCACTCTTTGTTGAGAGCTTAAAGTTAGTCCGACTGAACACAGAACTCGGCACAAAAATAAATCTTCCATTCTTTTGTCGGCCGGTACTTAACATTTTACTTGGCTCTCATATCACACTTTTTATGGGATTATGCATTATTAGAATAACTATGGTAAAATTTTAATTAGGTAGATGAGTGTATACCTAAATCAGCTTCACGCTGTATGCCGCACACAAGGTAGGCAGAGGGAACTTAGTGTTAAGACACTCCATTCTCCACTTTCCGCCGAATTCTGGAGGTACTGCGAGATGAAAGGCGGAACTCAACGCAGCCCTTTTGCCTCGACACTAGAGCGAAGGTGAAAATATAAATATAAATATTTCACTTCCTCGAGTGGGGATCAAACCCACAACTAGTCGTGTTTGCAGTCACACTTTGTGCCACTGCGCCATGACTGGCCTCAATATGGAGTGTATAACTAATAGTTAAATAATATTATTCTTCTACTAAAAACTGTAGTAATATTTATGTAACCACAGACTTGTTTATCACACAATATCGATTAAAATTTTATAGATGGAAAGTAGATTATTTCTTAATTTAACAATTTATTAATATGAATATGCAGTATGGTGGTCCGAGTGCTTTACTTTTATCAGTCTCGAAGCCGCGCCGTTACGTGTTGAAACGATGATTTATTGCGTTTCTTGATCACCTGTTTAGCCAATTTTAGTGATCTTTTGTTAAATGTGAGGCCAGTCGTGGAGCAGGGGCACAAAGTTTGACTGTAAAACCGTCTGGTTGTGGGTTCGATCCCCACTCGAGGAGATGAAATATTTACTTAAATTTATGTTTCCATTTCTTCGCTCTGGTGTCGAGGACAAGCGCGGCGGTGAGTTCTGCCACTCAACACGCAATGCCTTCAGAATTCGGCAGAAAGTGAGGAACGGAGTGCCTTAACACTTGGTTCCCTCTGCCTACCCTACAGTGTGCGGGATACAGCGTGAAGCTGATTTAATTTTTTTTTTATTTTTTGTCAGATGTATGTATATTATATATGATTTGGCAAATATTAATTGTTTCATAAATATTTATATGGAAAGTTAGTGACGGTTTTGTATATTTTATTTTAGATTCACGCTGTGCTCCGCACATAGCAGGGTAGGGAGAGTAAACCTAAGATTAAGACGAATTTTCTGTCGATTCTGGAGACATTGCGTAATGAATGGCGGGCCCCAATGGTTTTTTTTATTATTCTTCGCGCGAGGATATAAAAATATGAAATATTTTATTTCCTCGAGTGAGAATCGAACGCAAAACCGTCACGTTTACAGTCGCACCCTTGTGCCCCTGCGCTACATACGAATATTCTTAACATAAATAAAATATCTAAAATCTTTAAAATGGGGAACGGAGTGTCTTAACACTAGGTTTCCTCTGCCTACCCTGCTGTGTGCGGGATACAGCGTGAAGCTAATTAATCTTTAAAATAAGAAAACAATAATAAACATGATGTATGGAGATGAAAACGAAATGATAAAATTTTAACAACGTGAGCTACTGCTTTCGTTAACTTATGAGCTATTAATTATATCGATCTCCAATTAATTTAATTTAGACATTTATGTATTAGCATACGAATTGGTCATTTGAAGGCCCACCGAAACTTTTCCTACTAATTTTGACAGAGATCTTAAATATTAATAACGAAAAAAATAATCTATATTCTAACATCAATTAATGAATATAACTTTTGTCTGCATATTTTAATAATGAAATATTTAAAATTTAAACATAAAAAATGCATATTTTAAATAATAAATTACGAAATAGATCCGTTTCAAAATTAATGTGTAAACTCTTTTAGAGCCTACATTATGTGGCTTGATTGAACACTCGTACTAAAGTATAAATCGGATAAATAAAATATATTCCTATACCAGCTATTAAGTTTTTTTATCGTTTTAAAATGTTATTCTAGACTTAGGTAAGAAAAAATATTCTTACTTTTACGTCCAAGCATAGTATCTGAAAGGCGCAACCTGGCTTTAAGTCCCGCTACATTCAATATTTTATAACTTTTTCTAAAAAAAACTATAATGATAGCTTTCCTGCAAGCTATGGTTGAAATTTTACATGGTGAATCATAAAATAATAACTTTAATTTCTTTTGTTTTCAGCTTGCTGCTTTGTTTTGCAAAGCAGTTCTTAGATAACTAAGTGTTTCTTTCTCTGTTTTCAACCTTCTTTCCTATTATGAATACATTGCGTGTTGAGTGGTGGAAGTCAACGCCGCGATTTGTTACTAGAGTTACCAGAGCCGGGAGAAGAAAAAAGTTTCACACTGTATCCCGTACATAGCAGAGTAGGCAAAGAGAACCTGGAAACCTAGTTTAAGACAGTCCTTCATTTCCCATTAAAGGTCTTTCGTTCCCCACTTTCCGTCGAATCCCCTAAAGGCTGACCCACCAACCATCGCCTTTACAATCCGAAGCCCAATAGAAGCTGTCCCACTGCGCCACGATACCCTCACTCATTACTTAAATAATGTAAATACACACTTTCACTCAAGTCTATTTCGAGATCGCTAAAAGCATGTAAATGGGAACGTTTATTATCTATATTTTATAGTTAGCTATATTTAATCTCTCGACATACACTTAGTGGGTTCATAAATGGATTATCCCAAGTCTCCCCATAAGACGCAGTGAAAGTGCGTGTAAGTGTCACTGAGCACTATGATGCACTATGGTGTTGTCTATGATGCAACATTTTATACTAATCTTAATTATAAAAGTTTGAATTTTTACGACATCAATAAGACTTCGAATGATTTCAACTATAACATGAAAATGGGTTTTTTTATCTTTCCTTTTTTAATTACTTGAGGCCAGTCGTGGCGCAGGGGCACAGAGTGTTACTGTAAACGCGACAGATTGTGGGTTCGATCCCCACTCGAGAAAATTAAATATTTATTTAAAGTAACCCGCTATTCAACACGCAATACCTCCAAAATTCGGCGGAAAATGAGGAACGGAGTGTCTAAACATTATGTTCCTGCCTACCTTCCTGTGTACGGGATACAGCGTGAAGCTATGTGTTAATGCGTGTAGACATAGAGATCCTAGTGTTACGTCATTTCATTTCTAATTTCTATCCAAACTAGACATAAGGAGGAAGAGGACGCCGGACTTATTACAACATACAAACAAATTTGGTTGTAATGCAATGCCAATTTATTATAACATTTCTGCATTCAAATCATATCAGTATTTTGATGTTTCACGCTTTATCCCGTTGTATCCCACTCACAGCACCTAGTGTCAATGACAAAACACTCAGTTCTCGAAATTCTCATCGATGCATGTTGAGTGGCGAAAATCCACGTAGCAGGTATTTTACTTTCCTTTGCTTAGTAATAGTAAATTATTAAAATTATTAAAAGCTCTCCATTTTCGATCTCTTACAGATAATAACAATAAAATATGTTAAAATGTCTAGACTACATATTTAGCAACACGGAAGTGATTACTTAACGCTTAGAAGAATATTTTTGTATGTTAAACATTCGATCTTATCTCGATTGTAAAAAAATGATATCAATTAACTGAGCAAAATATTCAACGTTATGTTTACAACATAATTGAATATTTAACATAAATCTGTAGCAGTAAAACGAAATGTGTGTATAAAATATATTTTAAAATCAATGTTTAAAGATTTCTTCATAGAACAAAATATTACGAACTTTCCGGAATTATAAATGGTAATATAACATATACATATATATCGCTCATTTGATAGTATTTTAGATTTTTTTAGAAAACCAAATTTAATTAATGATGACTAATAAATATAACAATGTTTTACACTCTATTCCATATATGACATAGTAGAAAGAGGGAATATAGAATATAGAAGACATATTTAACTGACCAATTTTCATAGTGTCTTGTTTGCTCAACTGACACTCTAAAACCGAGAAACACGAATCTGGCCGTAACACAAAATGAAAAGGATATTAAAATAACATTTTAACAGTCCAAAAAAGACTAACCTCTATGACATCCTTCAACACAAATCGTCTCACGGGTCGACGCCTCCTGGGTGGTGGCTCGGCGTCCCTCTCAATACCCTCATCATCCGTGTCAGCGCGACCTCCTTCTGACGTCTCCGAGCCCTCTGATAAAGCACCTATTTCTTCATCATCTTCTGTATAGAAATAAGAAAATATACACACAATTAATCTTTATTTTAATTAATGAATTAATAAATATAACAAAGATGAGTACATAAATAAAATAACATAAATCTTTCGCAAGTTGGAAATTAAGGTAAATTGGGATATAATTTTTTTTTTCGAAAGTGGTTTGTTCTTAACACTTAGCAATAGATTATTAGGTCTAGCTTTCTAGTATAATAATATGACCTTTTCCATTTTTAAAATCCATTCGTTATACAATGATTGCAAGTGTAAATAGGCACTTTTACTGAACACATGGTATTTTTTATGTTTGATGGTATTTTTATGTAAGTTGACCAATTATTTTAAAGTATTCTCAATCTTAACATTGCATAACATCCAAATAAATTCTGTACCAACGTGAAAAGTCGTGGAGAATCAAAAAATACGTTCAGACTCATATTAATCGTCAGATTTTCTTGAAAGAATGGCATTAAGTAAGGCTCTTCGCCTAGTGAGTGATACATTTCACATGTTTTAGACATTGTCTTGTGGATGATAGAACCAACTATCCAACCATTGTTCCTCACATATACACTCCGATGCCCACTTCAACTGCCCACAGGCAAATTTTCTTCTAAATTGAATTTAAATTTAAAACGATCATGCACAACCAACAGCACTACAACAGCGTCAAACTAAAGCTATTCCTTATGACCTTGATGGGCACGTGTGTGGCCTGATGCAAGTCGCTCAAGTCACGCTCTGTTAGTCTAAACTCCAAAACCCCCTTCACACGTAACGGGCTCCATTATGAATCACGACGAAGATTTAATACTAACGCTAACGATCTACGAGTCGAGTAACTGGTCAAAATTGCACGGATAACCCAATTACGTTCCACGATAGTTAACTGTCCGGTCATCGGACGGTGCGTTGATTGCAGTTTTGTAAGAGTTCTTCTACACACGTACATAAATAGATATATAAATAAGATATATATAGATAAGAAGATTATGAAAAAGGCAATCAAAGATATTATAAATTACAAATACTGGATTCTCCTCGTAAGTAAACATAAGTATAAATCTTTAAAAATTTAATTTCTTAGTAAGGTACAAATTGCTTATAATGTCTCAAAATTTAGCCTCATTAACTTGTTGATTGAAATGAAATAAAATGATTATTATATCAATAAATTTAATTCATCTTTATAGTTTCATATTCTTATAGATCAACAGGATAGTGAAGTGACGTGACATGGCGCCCAACGCATAGTTGCGCAAGCGCATTTTGCCAGCGCTTTGTTCATTTCTTGCCCGACATTGCCGTGACCAATGAGTGGTCTAAATAATAGGTTATCAAATAATAATAACTGTGGCCGCAATAAGAGGCGGTAATCTTGTTATTATAAAATTAGCGCAACATATAATTTACTTCAATTATAATCAAATCTACTGTTTATGCTTCTGAAAATAAATATTGTGTAGATGTATATACACAAGCATTTATTAAATTATTTTATATTAAAAATTTTAAGAGTAAATAAAAATAGTCTTAACACTAGGTCTCCAAGTTCTTTCTGCCTACTCTACTAAGTTCGGGATACAGCGTGAAGCTATAAAATATAATCTATATATCTAATCTTCGCAATTTTTTCATATTTTAAATGACAGCATTATATCAACTTATAGATATAAAAATACATTTAAAATATTGTTATCTGCAAGGATACAAGGTTGATCCCACAAAAATTGTATTATGTAAAATTTTCAAGAAGGATGAATTTATGTTGTGAGATGTGCTTACATTGATACTGACAAGCTAATAAAAGCGTGCTAAAAATGTTGTTTTTTGTGTGTAGTGTCAAAATTATCTTAGAATAGCTGAGATTTATGCATCGTAACTTTAAGCCGCGTGTATGAGCTCAAATCTTAATCTATATATTTAACAAAAATCCTCATTCTAGATATATACTATGACATACAAAGTTTTTGTTATGACAGAAAGTAATAGAAAGCGAAAGGACATCTGCTTTATATAAAAAAGGTTAAAAACAGGATAAAAAAATAATTTGGTAAAAAAACAGGTATTTCGGACATATCGACAAAGATGTCAATCATATAAATGGACTAACCAACTGTAGGTAACATACAACTTAATAATAAACTATGAACAATCGACAGGCATTTCGTCACGAAGCGCAAATAGCAATAAGCGATCACAGTCATAACCGGCGCCTGGTCCGCCAGTCGATACCTACCTCCATATATCGCTGTAAGGTAATATATATATAGAAATTTAGGACAGTAAAAATAAAAAGTAAAATATTTTTTTCCCTATTGTGAAAAAACAACGTATACATAGTCTTTATTTTAAGTTTGTTCATCCTTTTCTATTAGACGGCTTATGGGGTAACTGAGGTAGCCAG
This sequence comes from Heliconius erato x Heliconius himera, assembly GCA_013421005.1. NCBI lineage: Eukaryota > Metazoa > Arthropoda > Insecta > Lepidoptera > Nymphalidae > Heliconius > Heliconius erato x Heliconius himera. The sequence continues at coordinate 90,510 of JAATLQ010031252.1, read as the reverse complement.
TCAAGGACAAATTAGGACCTAGCCTCCACTTCGTCTAAGTAGATCTTTTGTATTATAAACAGAAATATTTCCATGAACGGGATTTAAGCCAGCTCAATAATATAGGTATAGATTTTTTACTTTCCAATTTCAGGTTAAGGCTCAAAGAGTTAAGGTCTTTTCGTTCTAGACCTCAAATTGTCATAAGCTACAAAGTCGTAAACAGTTCCAACAATACTTTACTATTAATAAATGACCAAGATTTATTATTGCTGATGAAAATCAAGCTTTAGCAAAATCACATAATCATAATCTCTGAACCTAGGTGTCGTATGACTCAGCATCTAGGTACTCTTTGTCAAATATTGTGACGTGTAACTGACTCAATGGCAAAGGTCCTAATATACTCGCTTTCTAGTGTCGAGCCCAAGTGCGTTGCCAACGTAATCTTATTGTAGAAACTATAGACGAATGGTGATCTGGATCAAATTTCGTACTATACTTATATCATTTTGTTTCAGTGTTATCGTGACACCAATCGTGTGTATGTTGGTGCGATGGTTACTGTGGAACTACATAATAATTTAGTATGTAGAACCGTTATTATTTTTTTCTTTCATAACTTTTGAAGTTTTCGTAATAAACTTCAGATTAAAGAACAAAAAGCAAATCGATTGAATGTTACATATTATATGTACATGAACATAATACCGGCATCGATTTATGAATTAAGTCTAATATATACGTAATGCATGTTGGTCCTAATTCACAAAAAAAAGTTTGATATTCAAAAATAAACTTAAAAAAACCCGAGCAGCGTTTTTTGTACCGTGTTCCGGTTAAAATAGTTTAATCTCAAATGAGTCTTACTAACTATATATAATTGTAAAATCTAAATAATATTCACATAATTTATAACATTCACCATGATAAAAGCCATTCCGTTAGACACCATGTTCTCATGCACCGACAGTCAACGGTTAAACGTTAACTATTCATTCTCTCCCACAAGAGACATCGTCAGTTATAAACTTGCTGGCGTATCAGATGTTTCGTACGGAAATTATAGTACTGTAATATTTTTATATTTATAGAGATGGAGCTTTATTATTTACATTTTCTTCATACAGAACAGACATACATCTAAAGTCAAAAATATTACTACCAATTTATTTCGAAACATTTGAAAGGGAAGTCTATAAGAATAACCATTTAGTACGAAACAAATCGATAAAATAACCACCACTAAACAAAAACTAGCACATAATTAAAGAACAAACCCATCGTTAATCGTTACACTCCTCTACCATAGCAACTCTTAAGGGATATATCAATCGAAGCTTGTCTTCTAAACAAAGGGGCTGATCAGTTTCAAGCGTGGCACACTATTAATAATAATTTTCCACATTGTGTAGTACAATGCCTTCATATGGCCGGTGCGGCGCCACTTTCACTGTGACCCTACAACCTTATAAGTGTCTAATATAAAACATGGCAACATTGTCTGTAGGGATAAACGCTTTCGAAGATCGCGTGTTTATTTCGAAACTTACCAACAAAGTAAAATCACTATCACATATTTAGCTATTTATAGAGAGTAATAGATGAAAACTTACAAATACATATGTATGTCCTTATTTATTTTCCTTTAAGATGTATGCCGCATATAACAGGGTAGCCAGAGAAAATCTAGTGCCAAAACGCTCTGTTTTCCACACTTTGTTCGAGTCTTAAGTGGTTGAAACCAAGGTCTCACTTCGTCTTACTTAACATTTACACAGCCAGTCGTAATGTGCAATTTGCATACGTCAGAGTAAATTAAAAAAAAAGGCACTCATAAATCTAAGAGCGAAGGTCTCAATCATTAACGGCAACATAAAAATAGTACTTCCCATCATAGCTTTGAAACCGGTCATTTTGAGAGTTTTCAAGCAGAAGTGACGAAGCCGCAGGCGTGAGTTTAGCCTCAGAAGAGTAAACTGGGTTACGGACAGCGGCTGGCTGGAGGAATGTTATTACACGTCCAACGGCGAAATTTATTTCCACAGTTAATGGAAATATGGGGGACCGTGGTATTGATGTGCGGTCGATTCGTCATATAACGGTTCCCGAATAAATCAATAATCATATATTTATTGATCACTTCACTTAACTCGAAAGAGGTTAATAAATAACTACTAAAGTATTATTAACTTTTCAATTGAACGTCTCTTTGATTGAGTGATATAATTATAGTTTTAACATTTAAAGACTGTTCTAAATACGACAATCATTGGCAACAATGCACTACAATAAATTGAACCCCTTTTGGTACAGAAAAGTGTTTTACATATACTATTAGTTCGGTCCCTACTCAAGATTAAAAAAATCAGTTTCACGCTGTATCCCGCACACAGCAGGGGCAGAGGAAACCTAGTGTTATGACTCTCCGTTCCCCACTTTCTGCTGAATTCTGGAGGCATTGCGTGTTGAGTGGCAGAGCTCAACGCCGCGCTTAATCTCGACACCAGAGCGAAGAAATGGAAATATAAATTTAGTAAATATTTCATCTCCTCGAGTGGGGATCGAACCCACAACCAGTCGATTTTACAGTCACACCTCGTACCGCTGCGCCACGACTGGCCTCAAAGTCTGGCCTACTCAAGATTGATATATGTATTTTAAAATATTTAACACATTTGCCTTTAAGATGCCGACAAAACGCCGCATTTACGATTCCGTTGAACACTACAGTATCTCTATATTGATCGGAAATCGTAAAACAGAACGATGTATAAAAACTTATACCTAGCGCATATCTTTAGCATGAAAAAAGATATATTTTTTAGCTTCACACTTTTTCCCGTATATAGATAGCATAGTAAGCAAATTGAAATTAGGGTTAAGACATTCAATCCAAACCTTCCTCACAAATTTCGAGGCAATGTGGGGCGAAACTGAACACCGCGTTTTGACCACTAGAAAAAAAGTATTTAAAATCTAAATTTTAATTACTATCAAAAAAAACATCAAGCGTAAGCCACACTGAAACCTCAAATGGCACAATGACACATCACGTTATTTGCAAATACCGTGTGTCATATTAACATAGCCTATTAATCACGTACGACACTTGGTAGCGGTAACCAATTTAACGTTAAAACAATACCACCCACGCATCACATTCTCACATACACCTAAGGCGTGTGACGATATTAAATTTTAGATTAGAACTTTCATTTACAAAAGCTTGGGCAAAGTTATTATTGAGTGGCACACGATTAATAGTTAACAGGTAGTTAAGACTTAAGTTTTAAGCAAACGAAGCGAGCAGGAATAGGCAAACTAAGCGAATGGTGGCCACATCCCCCTAGAGTTATATGATTAATAAGGATTATATTCTGGAATAACTAATTAATTTGAATTGCATATTCATAATACTAATCTATTATATTTCAAGAGGCGGTCGTGGCACAGTGGCACAAGCTGCTGAGTGTAAAAGCGTCGAATGTGGGTTCGATCCCGCTCGAGGAAATGGAATATTTGAATTTCCTCTCTCAATTGATATTCTGAAAGCGAAAGCTATTATTGAAATATTGATTCTTTTTTGTAATTTGAGCGTGATTTAATATATATTTAAGTTTGTAATTAAACAAATGTCAAAATGAGGGATGTATAAACATTTTTTTTTCAGCTTCAAGCTTTATCCCGCATAACGATAGTAAGATGTGAATAAATTTTATAGTTCTACATAGAGATTTGCAATTTACATGTAAGCCATATTGGGTGACATTCCAATGGCACGTCTACAACTTTACGTTACTGACTAGGAAAGATCTTACATAAACATATCTAACGAAACCTATGGTGCATGAAAGCAAAATAAGAATAAATTATGAAAAATAGAAAAAATAATGTAATCATTTAGCCAATAGACGTCGAAAGGAGATTAAAATATATTTTTATAGCCTTATTTCGCATATAGCAGTAAAAGTAGGGATAACTAGTTTCAAGATACTCCGTTGTTTCCTTTCCGTCCGAATTCGATATTCTGCAAGAGTGGCGAACCTCAACACCACACTTACTCTATAGTAATCGCGTTTATGCCCAGACGCTATCCCACTGCACCAAGACAGCCATAATCTCTGCATTTCTTAATCCTAGTATAGGCTATAAAAATTTTTTAGATAAAAACAAAGCAAACCAACATAAACTAATGTCTGTAGAGTTATCAGTTTTAAAATAATAAAAAAAAACATAACTGAGGCAGTCGTGGCGCAGAGGCAAGTGTGTGACTGTAAACTCGACTGATTGTGGGTTCGATCCCCACTCAAGCAAATGATATATTTAATATTTTCATTTCTTCGCTCTGGTGTAAAAGCAAAGCGCGGCGTCAGGTTCCGCTATTCAACACGCAATGCCTCCAGAATTCAGCTGAAAATGGGCAACGGAGTGTTATACGACTAGCTAAAATAAAATAGCACAAAACAAATAAATAGGATAACTAAACAATAAATTGCATTTCACAAACGTACAAACCCAACTAACACATAAACACAGTACCGTGGCGTTCGCATAAACACAACTTAACGGCCCGTACAGAATGTACCGCGAAATCGCCAAAACATCACCTCGTTAAGATAAACACGTTAGAACATTGCCCACTGCGACCTGCGCCACGCTACGGTTGTAATATCTGACAATCGCTATTTAAGCTTACTACGAAGCTATTTGAAATAATGTTTTTGGCACGTTTATTTTGATAATTTTACTCAAAAAAAAATATTGTATAAGAAGAAAAATAGTAACTTTAAGCACACATCACTTCATGATGTGCACGATAAAAGTAACAAATTACATAATTTCTATTAAAATTTGTATCTTGGTCTGGTTTCCTTGAGTTTTTTATTTCGATCGTGAATAATTCAGAAAAAATATCATTATTATTAAGCCTTTGCTGTATCACCGTGTACCAGACTAGGCCGAGGAACCTACATGACACTTCGTTTCCAACCCACCGCAAAATTTTCGAGATTTATTTCGTATGCGCAGAACTCAACGCCGCAGTTTTTCTTCATATCAGATCAAGCAAAAAAATACTTCATTGCCACCGATTAGAATAGAACTCACAACCCTCGCGTTTACAGTCAAATACTGACTCAAAACATTAATTATCTGATATAATATAACAAAAAGTTTAAGAAAACTTATTACCTATAACAATAATACAGACTGTTTATTATTCGGTTTATGTTTCATACAATCTACAGGACAATCGGTACTAGTCGTGGGAATATTGTGGAGATGTTTAGATCTGCATATAAGAAATGCGATAAAAAGAGTCGAGCAACTTTCATATTTTTTGTTCGTGATGACCTTGCGCATTGTACTGCGATGGCTATTCTTGGTCACTATGTATACGTCGGCTATTAACAAGGTATGGGCTAGCGATGTTTAATATTGTGTATGGGAATAATAAGAAGGATATAAAAAATAATAGAATTAAATTATATTCATTATATTAATATTAAGGCCAGTCGTGGCGCAGAGGCACAAAATATGACTGCAAAATCGACTGGTTGTGGGTTCGATCCCCGTTCGAGGAAATGAAATAATTATTTAAATTTATATTTCCATTTCTTCGCTCTGGTGTTGGAGCAAACTGCGGCGTTGAGTTCCGCCACTCAACACGCAGTGCCTTCAGAATTCGGCGGAAAGTGGGGAACGGAGTGTCTTAACACTAGGTTGCCTCTGCCTACCCTGCTGTGTGCGGGAAACTGCGTGAAGCTGATTTGATTTTATATTAATATGGCTTTTTATCTCCGCTAGGAGAAAATAATGAAATCCGTTTCCTCACTCTGGTAGACGAAGCGTAGCGTTGAGTTTCGCAACTCAGCACGCAATTTTCCGGAAATTGGGCGAGCAATAAGTAACGGAGTGTTTTGACACTCACGTTAAGTTCCACTACTTAACATGCCCCGAAAATTCGGCGAAAAGTGGGAATCGGAGTCTCTTATCTAGGTGCCTTCTTTCTATCCTGCTTTTTATGGGATACAGTGTGAAGCTAAAAAATATCAAAGAAACAAAAGAACGATTAAATAATTATTTAAATAACCAACAAAACAAAACATTAATCTGTGTCTACACTAATGCAAAATCATTCAATAATTGCGATTGCGAAATTTCGTAGCCATAGGCTAATTGGGGTTTCAGGTCAAATTTTGATCTTTTTATCGAACTGGTTTTCATCGAGCATTATTTGAAGCAAACAAGTTGTTGCTGAGTATTGATTGACATTAAACAACTGGTACAAAACGGTATATATCCGGTTTCATCAATAAAAAAAAGTTGAGTATCATTTTTTATCATCACAATATATATTTCGTATGTTCCGGAAGAAACCCAACGCGCGAGATTTCAAATTAGACCAAAATTATATTAGAAATAAAGATCTTTCTACAATCGGGATTTGAATTGACAATCGTCGCATTTAACCCTGCATACACCACATCTATCCCGTTGACGTAGTATGACGTTAAATATAAATTGCGAAAAAGGAACAAAAGCACTTGCAGAAAGATGAATAGTAGGTCACATCAAGCGCCACCACATCGAGGAAAGACGACAAAACATGACAGCTCAATTCAAATTGTGCGATTCGTGAGAGTTAGAAAGGGTGGTGAAATGCAGGCGGAACGGATACATTGTGTACCGACGCAGTGGGAGGTTCGAGCCGGTGTCAGAGCATAGGTCGATACGATGACAACATCAATTTTATAATATATCCCAGTATATCTATACTAATATTGTTAAGCTTAAGTTTGTTCGTTTGAACGAAATTTGAAATTGAAAAAAAATATCGATCACATCGATCGTTTTGGGGTAACCTCAGTGGATTATAAGCTCCCTGGGTTACAACCCCAGTGCGCTACATGGTACAGTTGCCAAAAGTCTTTTTATTTCGGGCTCTTAGGATGCGTCACAACTCACAAGTATTCGTTATTTCAATTTAAAAGAGAACAAAGCCGCAGCAACAAGCTAGTATAATATAATATAACCCAGTCTATAAAGGATATTAGGAAACATTACGTTGACGATAGTGTTTAGAGAAAGTGAAAATGAACAGTCCTCTTCCTTGTTAGGTGCGAGGTGTGATAATGTCACGAATGAATGGAATATAAAAGCTTGTTTGGAATGAAGAAACTCGCGATTAGATTATCATTTATTAATTACGCTGTTTCACGCTAGTTTTCCTGTTCTTGGAAAAAATCACGTAAGACAACAATAATTTAATGACTATAGTTTTTTTATTCTCTCTTTTACGTTGAATATATGTATGAGGTTGTCACGGTGCAGTGGGTGCAACGTCTAAATGTAAACGTGATGTTTTGGGATCGATCCCCACTAGTTTAACAAAAGCGGTGTTGACTTTCGCCACTCAACGCGCAATGTCACGAATCAATTGGGCGAATGGTGATGAACATTTTAACACTAAGTTCCAGTTGGCTTCCCTATTATGTGGGAAAAGCGTAAACTCTCTTTAACTCTTGTCTCTTATTTAATCATTTTAAATTTACTCATTATAAATTATACCTTCAATTAACATTATTTGTAAGTAAAATTTACATATTGGCGCATTTAAAAAGTGAGCTAATGTACATACATATACATATATTGAGTGCGTTACATTATAAAATTGACAATAGAGTTTTAAAAATATAAGAGAAGCAGAAAATGCAGAACTGCTTGACACCACTACATTCTCTCTGCGTGAATAGAAACAAATCACTAATAAAGTGATTAAGATATCAAAACTCAATTAAATTCCTAATTTTCAATTAACATTTTATCTACACATTCGTTTAAAAAAAATAATTAAGAGATCGAAAATTCGAACAAAATAACCGGAAACTGCACAGTTCACAGAGATGTGGAATGCGATGAATGTATGTAAATGATGGAGTTTTCTCGCCATTGTGCTTATGTGGAGATTTATAGCGTTTTAATATATAGTTACCGCTCTGAGGCTATACGCTATGTTTCTCATCCAATTATGCTTGAACAATACGTTACTGTTATTATACCACTGAAGCTTTTTTTGAAAAATATTTTCTTTATGTTACGTAATTAGTGTTGAAACTTGCGTTTGTACTCGAGGGTCGGCGATTCAAATCCTTTAATGGGAAACAAATAATAACGCTTATACAAATAAATATAAATATGCATATATTTTTTTGGTCTGGTAATGTAAATTTTGATATCGGGTTCCTTCCCATGAAAATTAAATTATCTATAAATTGACACTACAACGAAGATAACAAAAACAGAGAAAAAACTTACAGCCAATAATTTATTAACATTAAGAGAGATAATTAAAAGTAATATAAATAAAAAAAATTGTTCAATAATTCCCACACACTCCCTACAAAGTAAACAAAGTAAGCAAACTAGACCAGCCATGAAAACGGTATCACCTTTGTAATTATCCATAACAGCTGACTATCACACGCGTTACTGTGCTCCGATACAAGTGAAAAACTCCGCGACCTGCATTGAAGACGTACGAGCTACTAGCATACGAGTATGTAAACAATAGTAAAAACCATGAGTAAATTTGTATATTACACACTAAATAGTAACTGTATTTTACTATGTCCTAGAAACATGATATTAATATGTTTTAATAGACTCTTTTTATGATATTTTTTTTTTATTTTGGCAGGCTCAAAATGTGTGAATATCTATTAATAAATAGTCTATATTTTTAGCGCGACTTTTAGCCGAACATACATTTCTCTCTGCTGAATTTGGACAAAGAGTGGAGAAAGGAGTGTTTTAACACTGTCTTTTCTTTTCTTACAGTGTTATATGCGGAAAGCGTAAAGCAAAATATAATATATATTTATGTAACATTTAAATAAAGTATTTTAAATATTTATTACAAACTAGCGGCTCGCCCACGGCTTCGCCCGCTTAAAATACGTGATTATTGATTTAATAAGCAGAATTGATTGACTTCTATTATGATTTTTTTACGACATTATCGTCAAAGAATTTTTGATTGTTTTAAATAAAAAAATACGACCATTGTTGATATTTGATATTTATAAAATATACATAAAGCTAATTATTTATTGCACGTATATATTTTTGTAACTTTATGTTCTTTTTACCTATATAATATACGTCTCATCATAATTCTAAAACTCTGTTAAATGTGCTGATGTCAGTGAATAATTATATTAAATAATTTTACTCATTCAGAAACAGCCTTAAATGTTAAATTATTGATTTGAAGGATTCATAATATTCTTTGTATAATAACTGTAATAATTGCATATTAACTCCTGTACAGTTTTTAAATTAGTTACATATATTATATGAACGAACCAACCAAAAAATCTTTGTATTTACTTGATATTTATTTCAAGATCGTTCTTTATCTCTGTATTGAATTAATTACGACTTCTTTCAAATGACGATAACTTTTATTTTTAATGAACCGATTTTAATGAACTAAACTTTAGTAGTTAAGTTGAGTTAAAACAAAGCAATTGGTGAAATTTTCAAGTAAATCGGTTTAGTACTTTCAGAGAAAAATGCGGACAAAAATATGACGACAGACAGACAGACAGACAGACAAGAAATAAAAAAAAAAACTTTTTGCTTTCTATTATTATTTTTAAGTGTCCCTCTATCCATTTCAATCAAAATTACTAAATGTACAGACAAAATATTTTTACTGTCTTATTATATAAGAGATATTTTGACAGTTAAGAGTACTTTTAAAATCAGCTTCACGCTGTATCCCGCGCACTGCAGGGTAGGCAGAGGGAACCTAGTTTTAAGACACTCCGTTCCCCACTTTCTGCCGAATTCTGGAAGCATTGCGTGTTGAGTGGCAGAACTCAACGCCGTGCTTGTCCTCGACACCAGTGCGAAGAAATGGAAATATAATTTTAAGTAAATATTTCATCTCCTCGAGTGGGGATCGAACCCACGACTGGCCTCTAAAAGTACTTTTACTCAAATGAAAATAGGCAAGCGTATCAAATTGGACTTTGAAATCTATTCATAGGCAGATTGATGGTCAAATCATAGAGCCAATTTCACGTTAGCGATGTAACGGGAACCGATAAAGGTTACGCTTATACAAAACGTGTTTGCACGCACGTCTTTTCATCTAAATCACAGCACGAGAGAAATAAAATTCAAAATTCGTACAATTGCTATAGAATTTCCACTTAACATAATTATATGGGAGACGGTTGTTTGCCTTGGGAGTTGGAGAGTCTATTTTTTGCGTAGAAATTATAAAACTTGGCTTACAATTTTAGATGGAAAATTATGTATTATTAATTGTTATTATTATTAAAAAAATAAAGTTTATTAAGAAAAAACTTCACATTTTAACTTTACATTTAAGTAAAAAATTGATACAGAATATTCCTATGTATACACGAATATTAAGCAAGCCATCAAAACCCAATGAAACTAAGGAAATTGTGTGCGCCAAATAAGCTTAAAACCAACGCTAAAACCCACTTTAATAGTAAATTGAAATAGAAAGTTATTTTTTTGTTTTACATTAAATATATTAACCAATAATGGTTCATAGAATGCGTATTGTGGCAGGTTACGACTAGCGTGACAACAAAAAAAGGTCAAAAGGGGGAAAGTTAGAACTGGGTATTTCTACGTAGGTGTTTTGGAAAGATCAATTATTGTGAGTAATGCCTTTTCACTCGTGACTATTGATTTACTTTTATGGTTCGATAATTATGGTAGAGAATATAAACAGAATCATGAACCTTAACCTTCAGTGAACACGAGCACCGTTTTCACTTTCAACAAAAGGTAAACAAAAGTCATAATGTCATGCAATAGTAGACATTTAGATTTTAAATATAGATTAGAATCTATTAAAATGCACAATTTTGATAAAATTAACTATGACTTTAAAAAGTGTAAAATCTTAGTTTTATATGAAAATATTCGTCACGTTAAGAATTTAAAATAGAATGATTTGGCACGATGGTTATGAATTCAATTATTCTCTAAAATATTTATATATGATAAAGTGCCACACAATTCCTCAGCCTAATTTGCAAAGCAAACTAAATATGCAAAAAATAAATTTGAAACTGATGTCGATCCACGATTTTTTTCTATAATATATATTACGTAAATATGAAGTAAAGAAAATATAAATATAAAACTAATCTTACCAGTAATATTGCCCGCAGTCATCTCCGTGATGAGCCCTTCCAGGTCTGGAGATATGAGGCGCTCTTCGTCCTCTCCATGCGTGTAGTCTAGCGCGTGGTAAACCACGATAGCCAAATTTACTACCAACTGAAAAGAAAGAATAAATATTTACTAATAAACTATTATTCATTATATATTGTTTATTTACTATTCAATATTTTTTTGAACATAAAATAAAAAAGATTTAAATATTTTGAAACATGATGTTCTTACATATCAATTTTTATTTTGATTTATTTTTAACTTTTTTCACTTATATGTATAAAATAAATAATAATCATGATATATTATGCTTTATAGTTTCGTTAAGTCTAAGCTATGACCCATCCCACAACGTAGCACCCAGTTGAACAAATTGTTACATAATACAAAAATATTTCGGTATAAGATAGCATATGTATGTATAGTCCTAATTCTAGTAGCTATAAACCAACCTAAGCGTGATATTATTGCAGTTTTTCTTACTAAACTTGGACTCACCCAGCGTGACTATCATCAGGAGCGGTCTACAGAACGTTTGATGCTCGGCTATTGTTAATGAACCTATTTCTCAACTGATTTACCACAGCTTATAATGAAGCGTGCTTGAAAATTTCCTATTTTACATATTTTATCTTCTTCTAACATGCTTGACGTACTTGGCCGTTTGTAATAGCGACGATTGAGCCATTCCTGCATAACAGTCCAGAACACTTCATTAAACGGGAATGTGGAAACGAAATGCATATAACCATCTCGTGTTAACGTGGTTGCCGCAGTCTTTTGTAGCTATTTACTACTATTTTCTTTAAAATGACTCGTAGGATGAAAGTTCAATTTTGAAAAAAGCTGAAAATAGACTGCTGCCCCAACCAAATATAAGACTAATATTAAGTAAATGTAGAGCTTACAGGATTAAACTCCACGTGTTAAAAAATTAAAATCATGATAATAATAGATATGTCAATTTGCATCATTGACAAAAATTAAGGATCAACAAGAGCAAAGGCATAAATACTAAATCAAAAAAACGCAACAGAAACCTATTTCGATGCAAGATCAGCTGCTGCAACCACACGAGAGGAATGCTACGGTTGTAATAGACAATAACGGGGCGCATATCATTACCAACCAACCTGCCAATACAAAAGCCGAACATCGCCACACCGTATCAAACGTATTGTATGCTAATCGCGTGCAATATGATGCTTTGTTGCGCAAGCGCACGAATCTTGGACCGTAACAACACCGTAAGATTTACGATGTGAGCCACACAATATAGAAGCGTTGAAGGACGTTTGCCTCTAAATGGTATCTAATTGTTGCAATTGGCTGAGGAAACTCTTTGTTTTAGAGTTTCGGTAATAGTGTGATTTGGATAATTGCGACGTTAAAGGTCTTTTTTTTTCAATCTTTGTTCATCTCCTTTCCCTCTTCTCATTATCGTGAGGGAGTAAGTACCTAGTAAAAATATCGTTGTTTACTTTGCTTGACTGTCAAGATTGGAAAATTTGACAAAGCTTTTGTTTCAATAATATGATGTGGTTCTAAGGTTATAAATTATAACGCTTGAACCTAGAAACTTAAGCTTTGCAACAGTTGCTAATAAAGCGAGCACTGTATATTATACAGATTTGATTGTATAGTGAAGAAAAAATCGATTTTAATCTGATGCGGCTTGATAACTGCCAAAACAATAAAAATAAAGAAAAGAAAATGTCTTTAATGTGGAGAATATTAGAAAACAGAAAAGTACTTCCTTCTTATTTGCAATATTTAGCATCCAAATAGATATACAAAAAATATATAATAATTAATACCTTGTGAATTGAAGTAAGAAGCTTTAGCGGCATATCTAGCGGCGATCGATTACGTTAAGCTGTCACCGGCTAATACCCGCAAAAACAGGATCTCATTATGAAAATTATACGTGGTTATATTATTATATCACAATCTTTTATATAATAAATGAACGTTTTATATAATTATGATATGACTTCAACGATTAGACGACATCTTGGCGCCGCTAGGACAAGTATGTGTAAGCCGAATGATTTCTACTTCAAATTATTTTATTGATTTTTTTAATTAGTTCGTAAATGGTAAACTACACACTCTGTAACATACTTAACTCTCAACTGTTTTAAATTTTAACTAAAATTAAGTTGAGAACTACTTGGATTTTAATTCGTAATATAATAAAATAACTAACAATGTGTAAAATCACCCGATATATATCAGAAAATTACTTTATACATGTATACATGTATGTTTATACAGAAGTGCAGTTCCTTTATCTATATCCATTTTATTATTATATACCTATATATTATATACGTATATAGGTAAAAGTCGTAGTCTGCAACTTCGCTTACATGGATTATAAATCGTATTTTTTTTCTTCCCGTTGAATTTTTGAGAACTCTTCTCTTATTCCTCTCCTATAATACCACAAAAAAACTAACCTTCATATCTATTAAATAATCAGGGTTCTACGCCGCGTTGTTCCAGTTTTTATTGCGATGTCTGTCAGTTACTCAGTGACGGAAGAGTTAAATATATATTGATATAGATATATGCATATATTTTCTGAAACACGTGTTACACGAACGACTACGTATTGTGTTCACGTGTCAATCGGCAATGTAAACCACGAATTCTCAATCTGATTCGCCTGTTGTTACACCTATAAATGCTTGTTGCAAAATTGTTACGGTATTTCTTAAATATTTTGCTTTTACAGCTAGAAAGCAAGAAATATTATTTATTTTGGGATGAAGACAATTGAGATTTGTACGATTATTGTTCATTGCGTATACTCAAATGCTGCCAGATTCAAAGCTGCGATCTAAAAAAAATATTTAAACAAGATTTTGCTTTTCGTGAATTGTTCAGTTTTAGCGACAGGAGAAATTAGTGTTGGATCACTCCATTCTCTATCCAACCATCAATTTTCGAGACACTGTTTTGAATGGTATATAATTACAAATAATAATAAGAATATGATAATAAAATTTAAATATAATAATTAAAACGCTCTGTGGCAGTAGTTAACCTCCGATTTTGTTATACGTAACAAATAATCTCCATATTGAGGGCGAATACAGAAATATGCATAAATTAAAAAAAAATACGTAATGGCATTACGTAAACAATATTCTTTGTATTAGGAATGATATAACACTCTGTCGATTGTAATTATCGTGATTATTTAAATTTGAGGTTTTGATTGCGATTTTATCTTGTCATCTAATTTTTACTAATATGGCTGGTAATGCTGGTTTCAACATTTTTGTTATTTACAAAATCTTAGTGAGGTCGTCGTGGCACATTGGAATATCATCCGGATGGGCTGGTTGTGGGTTTGACTTTAATTCAAACTTTAGATCTGCTAAACATTGGATGTTATATAGCAGAAATAGCGGTAATTTAAAAGAAATGTAGTTTCTACTTATAGTCATAATTTGAATAAAAAAATTAATTAAATTAGCTTCACGCTGTATCCCGCACACAGCAGGGTAGGCAGAGGGAACCTAGTGTTAAGACACTCCGTTCCCCACTTTCTGCCGAACTTTGGAGGCATTGCGTGGTGAGTGGCAGAACTCAACGCCGCGCTTAGCCTCGACACCAGAGCGAAGAAATGGAAATATAAATTTAAGTAAATATTTCATCTCCTCGAGTGGGGATCGAACCCACAACCAGTCGGTTTACAGTCACACTTTGTGCCACTACGCCACGACTGACCTCAATTTGAATATTGCAGTTAAATTTTAATATTTTATTTAATTACATTTCAACTAGTCATGGCGCAGGGACACAAGCTTGCCATAAGTGCGACGAGTAAAAGTTCGATTACCATTTGGGGGAAACGTTATTAATTAATATTATCGAAAATACCATAATCTGTGTCACTTCTCTACCACACTATTTTTAACTAATATAAAAGAAGAGATAAAAATCAGTCTCTAGTATAGACATCAACCAGGTTTAGCAAAATACATACTGGTACAATATTTAGCCATACAGCCTTATCAGTCCATATATCAATAGAAAGGTTTAATAAGGTTAGCCCCATATTCAATTGTGTTCTGATGACCCGCGATAACCTGCCAGCTAGTTAACCACGGGTCACTGTGTACATGGACGAAGACCTGAATCGCCCTAGACGGTCTAAGAGAAAGTTAAATCTTTAAGATTTACAAATTCAGACATTTTCATTTTAAAGGAGCAGTCAGATTTTAGTTTGGTAATGTTACTTAAAATGAGTTAGATTTTTGTTAACGTGTATTGCGCTGTCACAAAGGTGTATTTTTTCAAATAGAATTACGATGGTGTGTGTATTTTTTTTCTTTATTTTAATTATTATATGATATGTCATATGATATTGAAAAAAGATAAAAAAGAGCACTCTTTCACCGTTTATTGTAAAGAAGTGCAGTACCTTTATCTGTATCAATTTTATTATTATATTTCCTTTATTTTCGCTAAATTGAATGTGGTTCAAAATGATGTTTTAGCTTCACGATTTATCCCATATATAACAGGATAAGCAAAACTTAAAGCCCGTGTTAAGATACTTTGATAAAATTGAAGATCAGAGCAAGGAAATAAAAATAATTCATTCTCTCAGGTCGAAATGGAACCGACAACCGTCATGTTCACAGTCCGCCGAAGATGCTACGCTGTTACGCCACAAATAAAATTAAATCTTTGCTTTACGTCGTAATGAAATTTAAAAAAAATGTCCTATATGTTATATTAAAGAAAAATATTTTTCAATTATATGTTTATCTAATAAAGACAATATATTTCACATTCGAAAAAGCAAAACATAAGTAAGTAGCGATTTAAGATATTACGTATTACTTATTATTATTCTAAGGAAGGAAGGCGGGTGTTAAAAACCGATAACAGCCAAGGTTGTTGACATTAAACTATTACGTGGCTCTTTGAAAACATTAAACATAAAAACTTTTTCATCTTTAAATCGAATACCGATCGAGTTACGGATGACTGATAGTAATCTAAATAAGTTGGTGAAATAAATAATAAGGATTCGACTTTTTACATTAAAACGTTTATGTATTGCATTGCATCAAAACTTTAATATATTTTTTGTATTAAAAAAATATAAATAAACAAAATATCATAATTTAGAGCATCGCTATTTTAAGAAAGGCCGTGACACGATTTTTAATATTAATAAAAATAAACTAAGGGTTACTACTAACTACTTTTAATATAACTAAGTATATAAATTGAAAGATTTCATTGTTAGAAAAATACTACTTTTTAGGTTTTCCTAGGTCACAGAGTGCTGAGATAACTTATATTCTGATATATTTCTATCAAAGTTACTTCTTTGTGACGATCTTGAAATAACCTACTTATAAAGAATGAATTGTGTTGCTTTTTTTTTAATATATTAAATTAATTTATATATGAGGCCAGTCGTGGCGCAGCGGCACAATGTGCGAGTGTAAAACCGACTGGTTGTGGGTTCGATCCCCACTCGAGGCGATGAAATATTTACTTAAATTTATATTTCCATTTCTTTGCTCTGGTGTCGAGGCAAAGCGCTGCGTTGAGTTCTGCCACTTAACACGCAATGCCTCCACAATTCGGCAGAAAGTGGGGAACGGACTGTCTTAACACTAGGTTCCCTCTGCCTACCCAGCTTTACGCGGGATACAGCGTGAAGCTGATTTTATTTATTTTAATTTATATATTTTGCATCACGCATCACTGTCACGTACTTACACTGTAGTTTGTCATATTATGTAGAGCGGCTCACAGCCAGCACTTAAAAAGTGACGCTCTTTAATTTAATTCGTCACCTCGAACTCAATTTAATGTTAGGCTATTTATTTCATTGTCGGTATAAGCATCGTAAAATATGGGTATTTTACATAGACAATATTATAAAATATTAAAACGCCAAATTAGTAAAATTATTATGAGTTATATCAATTATACATACCGACGTCTATCTTCAAAAAAATCATGAAAAAAAATTAAAGTTTTTTTAGGTTATCACTTATAATAGGACCATATTGAATATTTATAAAATTAATATAAAATTTTTATTTAAAAAATGCAAGACTAGAAAGAGCCTCTTAGAAACCTTTTTTTTATTTATACCTATTTTTTAGTTATACCTTAAAACATCGTAAAATAATTTACAATAATTATTATGTTTATAATTTTTATCACATACTGTATGTATACAGTATGTGATAAACAGATGTTCCAAAGCAATTTGATTGAATTACTCACATCAAGTCAATCAAAGGCTGTTATTGCGCTCCCATTGATTTCGTCATATTTAGGGTTGTTACATCTGTCCATACACTTGACATTTCCAACAATTATTTTCCGCTACAGACGTAACATAACGCCGTACAAGTAAAAAAAGAAAATAATTACTAAGTACATACCTATACGTATCCACATGATTTGATTTGTCGACTAAGGATATACTCATTTTTCCAAAAAAAAATATTATAAAAAAACACCGATAAAATTATACATATGTGTATGTATAATTTTATCGGTGTTTTTTTATAATATTCCAAAAGTGAAAAAAAAATTAAAGCTCTCCTCCAAGTATTTAATACTCCAATTTCAAATAATTTCCTAATATATTTTACACTCCAAAAGTAAACAAGAGTAAAAAATGATAAGAATCCAATCAGGAAGTCAGTGTTACATCCAATAAATCCCAATATGTGTCCCTTTTCACGGATATCGTTTAACGAGCTCTCCGTAGCGTTTGTGTTGCGCAAGCGAGCGCCATCTATCGGAAATAGAAAGCTATGTAAATAAAGTCCGAAAAGCTCGGCGCCGTCTGGCCCATTCGGTTTCCTCATGCAAATTATATAGAAACTAATCAAATATCTGCTTCCATAGGCATATTTATTCTGATTTTGTATCAACTTTGTTGTATTTGAATCAGTCAGTCAGTCTTACGAAGACTGACTGACTGATTCAAATACAGAATGTGGCTGATAGCTTCAACTTGGAGATCGTGGGTTCCATTTTGACTTATTTGTTATTATCTTCATGTAAGATCTTTATAGACTAGTTTAGGTACTAATTGACTAAGTTTGTAGTCGAATAGCCAAGTGTTAATTCTCTACCAGAATAATATTTCTTTAACAATTAAAGCGGTACTAGAATATGGTTGTTGTATATCAGGGGTTCCCAACCTTTTCTTGATCAAGGACCACTTTCATGTCATTCTTGGTAGCACGGACCACTATGCATGTAGGTATAATAAAAATTAACTGTGATAATAAACAGAAACTTCGCCTCACCATCCCTATTAATAAAATTAAAATCGTTCGCGGACCATATTTAGGCTTCTGCGGACCACTGGTGGTCCGCGGACCACTGGTTGGGAACCTCTGTTGTATATAAATAAAATAAAAAAATAAAAAAGTACTATTCGTAATTATAAATTATTGTCAAGATAAATTCGCACAAAAGCAATAAAATACTTATTGAGAAAACGTATAAAAATTTGAACATAGCGGGACTCGAACCCGCGCCTCCTGGAAACCAATAAAATACCGAATAAAATCCAACTACAATACAACTTATTTTGATTCATGGTTAGATTATTTTAAAATTTATTCTTATACCATCCAAAACTGTCGTCGGCATTTTTAAATTTACAATTCAGGAAATGTTATGCATTCTTGTACAGGCGACGCAGTAAAAGTCACATTTTTACACAATTTTCTTACGACACGAGTATTTTTACGACTGCTAATAGCTTATTTAAAAAATAGCCCCTTAAATTTGAAGTAGTTTTAAGAAACTAACCAAAACAAATCTAAATTTCTGTCTCTTCATGTATAACCACAAAAAGCTATTATTAACTATGATTTTATTTCCCAAACGATAAAAAGACGTAGGTATAGGTTTTGTCAGTTTTACGTAAGTTTTTAATGTTTTTTATAACAGGCCAGTTTTTAGATTTAAGCCGTTGCTCTTACCGATACGTTCATTTAGAAATATTTATTACCTGCTATGTGAAACACATATCTACATACTTTTTTTTTCAGCTTCTGCTGTTTCTCGCGAAATAAATAGCAATGTAGGCAGAAGGAATCTAGTATTAAGTCACACTCCGTTCACCATTTTGTGCAGAATTTTCGAGACATTGTGTGTTGAGTGACGGAATTCAACGCCGGGCTTTGTTATATAGAAATATTTCATGCTTCCGAATGAGAATTGAAACCACACCCGTCCCAACCACGCATATACACATTTTATCATCAGAAATCTACACGTCCTATCACTTATATGCAAACCAAGTACAGAGATAATATTGTGTCAAGACACTCTCTTCTTCACATTCCCTCCAAATTCGAAATACCGCGTTGAGTGACGAAACTTAAGCCGCACTTTGACTAATAAACACGAAGTAGAATTTCTACAACCATAATAGCGTCATATTTATACTTGCGTCCACGTTTATATCGCTGGGTAGTAAACCTATAACCTATATAAATAACCAACTAAGCACATTCGTAAGGCTTATATAGCATCCACTTTATATAATATTCACTCATTAACCGTTTGACAGCTTACAAATTGGTAACAGCGACTGATTATATAGTAAACTATATTAATTTAAAATTTTACTCTACCACGTACAACAACATAGTGATACATCATTCCGTTCAACACTTTCAAGAGTTTTATTTTCTTCCTGCATATTATAGCATAGAAAGCTGAGAAAACCTATTCACCAATTAAAATCCGTTCCCGAATATCCGCCCTATTTCGAGGTATAGCGTGTTGGGTGGCGGAGCTTAAGCCCGTACTTACCTTACCTCTAAGCAAAAATCAAAATATATTGAAATATAAACAAGTCTCAGTAGAGACTTGAGTAGAAATGTAGAAATCGAACCAAGAAGTATCACAACAAAATCAGACACCTTTCAACTAGGGCACTATGATCTCAATAATAAGGTGTTGTTACTTGAAAATGAATACTGAACCATTGAAAACGCGTGAACAAATTCAAGGAAAATACACTCAAATCGAGTTGTTACATAAGGAATTATGCACTCGAAAACACGCTTCAGTAGCACCGATTAATCACAATGGTATCGCAGACGTCGCGTACTTGGTGTAATTTAATTTAACAGTGTATTTTATTCAGCGTCACGCTGTATTCCGGCACAAGCAGGGTATGCAAAGGGAACTTAGTGTTAATTTTTCGCAGAATTCTGGAAGCAATCCGTGTTGAGTGGCGGAACCAATTCCTCGACACTAGAACGAAAAAATGAAAATACTTTATATTTCGAGTGGACATCGAACGCACAACTCATCGCATTTATAGTCCTACTTTGTGCCTCTGCGCCACGGATGACCTCGAACGTATTCAAGGAAAATGCACTCAAACCGAGTTGTTATATAAGGAATTATGCACTCGGAAATACCCTTCAAGTAGTAGCAATTAATCACAATGGTATCGCAGACGTTGCGGACTTTATTGTGTAACTCAATTCAGCGGAGCTTAGTTGAGCTTTTACGTAGAGCAAACAGGTACAATGGACACGGACGCCGTTTGAATTCTATAAACGTTATTGTCGATTGGTTCACTGCAACGGAGTTAGCGGATTTGATTTGATGCAGTATATTTATACTGTATTTGAGGACGTCGAGGTGCAGGGGTACAAGCATGCGACTGTAAATACGGCGGTTATGGTGTCAATTCCTATACGGGTGAAGCAAGCACGAAGTAAACACGTGAGGAACGGAGTGTCTAACACTAGTTTCCCTCTGTCTACCCTGCTGTCTATGTGCAATACAGCGTGAACAGAGTGGCTTAACAAGTTAACTCTAGGGTCGTTACGGACAAATCGTACATTTGTTGCAACAATGACGTAATTGAGCTTTTTGAAATATTATTTTTAAAATTTGTATATTTTCGCATAACTTGTTGAAATTATGACGTAGTTTTCAAAAAAACTGACCCATCTTTGCACCGAATGAGTGACGTGTTCGATATGAATATTTTTGTAAAAATATATCATATACATTAAGACTTAAAAGAACTGTAAAAAAGGTTAAATGTTTATAATAATATAAACCATAACGCGGTTTAAATCATGAACCTGAAGGAAGGCTTAACAAAAGAATAGATTCAAAGAGCATTTATATATTTAAACATATTATTATTCATATATACAATATGTCTCAACTTATTCACCAGGAATATTAAAGTTAAGCTAAGCTTGTTAAAACGCTATCAAGATGATTTATTAGTCCTAATGTGTCAGAATAATGAGACGGTTACAACTCAAACCCGATTTGGATTTGCTGAGTAACTTTTCATAATAAAATCTGCACTTTATTTTTAATTTTCTAAAAAAGCATTGTCACGCTCTATTAAGTATAGTATGTATGTAGAGATAAACTTAAACTTGAACAGCAGAACTCAACGCCGCGCTTTGCCTTTCCAGAACGAGAACAATAAAACAAGTGAAGACAGGAATAATGAATATAATTCAATTCTCCGAATCGGGAACACCCATACATAGCATTTATATTCAGACTCCTAATTTTCTCTTCTCGAATGTCATAAATGTGGATATCTATATAAGATAATCTTTACATATTAATGAAATTTGACGCAGTAGCTGCGTGTTTACAGCTGCTATCTGATAAATTAGAGGTCGTTTCTACTAACAAGGAATTAAAATTTATAAACTTAACTTGAAATTTATCTGCTATTGTTTTATAAAACAAAAATTAAATTAGCTTCACGCTGTATCCCGCACACAGCAGGGTAGGCAGAGGGAACCTAGTGTTAAGACACTCCGTTCCCCACTTTCTGCCGAATTCTGGAGGCATTGCGTGTTGAGTGGCAGAACTCAACGCCGCGCTTAACCTCGACACCAGAGCGAAGAAATGGAAATATAAATTTAAGTAAATATTTCATCTCCTCGAGTGGGGATCGAACCCACAACCAGTCGGTTTTGCAGT